>JABFEV010001251.1:0-19203 GCA_013618395.1 Fusarium domesticum | reverse complement strand
GGGGGTGGTAGGGGAGATGTTGGGCAGTGATAGGGCGTTGGGGTATGTCTGCTGTTCGAGGGAGGGTGATATTAGGCAGATATTGTGGAATGGGAGGGCGCAGGATATAGGGCTTGAGGGGGTCGCGGTGGGAGTTAGACATGAGGGTGAGGATAAGAAGTTGGTGCTTTTGAGGGAAGGGGAGGTTCTACCGTTATTGAATGAGGTGAAGGATTTTGAGGGTAGAAAGAGTAACTGGTTTACTTGATAGAATGTATACTGCAAGCGAGGAGGGATTCAGTACATGCAGCATGGTTCGGCGTAGGTTTCAGAGACTTCTCTCAAACATATTGAACACATATGAGACAAGAACTTCCTTTATTCGAGTAATGATATAGTCTGACGTTAAAGATGACAGGTGTCGATAGTATCACACATGAAACAACGATGCGCGGGATGTTGCTCTATCATGATTTCAGCCTAACAAAATCATGAAACTCTACGACACTGCTCAGATCGATACACTATCAAATCTCTGTACTGATGTACGTTTATTACAACATTACGATTGAATACATTACAATAGTTCCCTGAACAGGGACGCTTGACTGGGGCGCTGAACTCGATGCTCATCTGGCCATGTACCTCACTCCCAATCCCTTTCCGCCCTGTCATGCAACCGTTCCCTCACTCCCAAATCCCTTCAGGCTTATCCTGCAACGTTCAATCGATCGTCAATGTTGCATCTTAACCCCCCCTCAACCTCGTCGTGCATCCATCAATTCCTGCTTGTGTCTGATCTCGCCAATGTCGTGCGCCATGACTGCAGCTGATGCCTTCTTGATACCTTCGTGAATCAGTTCTAGTTGCTCGTAAATCGGCAGCTCTGTATCGCCACCCTCCCCATCTGTGCTGTCCTCATCCTCTGATAGGTCTTGCTGGGATCTCTTGGTTGACTCGCGCAGCTCTTTGTGGCAGACAGGGCACTCTCGCTCTACACGTGGTGCATCCGCGTCCGAACGGCATCTCCACTAGCCGCCACTCTTCTGACGGGTGCGTGTTGGCCACGCCTTGCTTGGCTCATGCCATTTCTTGTCCCAGCGTGGTTTTTCGACTAGCTTCACCTGTTCCTCAAGGTAGCTGACCAAGTTGAGAAAAGCCTTGAACTGCTTGTTGATGTTACCCCGGTCGAAATTAATGATATTGTAGGTGGCAAAGACGTGAAACCATTCAGGCACCATGCATCGGATAGGTCGCAAAGCCGGGTCGATGGTTGGAAACTCATCGTCGGTAAAATTGACCTCGTCTTCACGTTCATGTTGTGCTCGGAAGGCTTCCCTGTATGCCTGTCTCCTGTCCTCGAGTTGATCGTCCAGCTCACTCTTGTATTTGCTGATCTTCTTCTTTCTTTTTTCTGGGTCAGGTCCGAGAATTTCGTCGGGATCGTCTTCTGGTTCTTCCTCTACCAGGCGATGTTTGTCGAGTCCTCCGGCCTCGTGCAGTACCCAGCGTTCATGCTCTGTCGGTTCAAGATGTGCGTAGTCCCAGTTGAGGGTAAGTTTCCCGGCGATTGTGCCCTCTGAGATAGCATGGTTCATTGTTACATCCCTCATCAGCTCGACCAGAGAGGTCTCACGTTTGTGTATCATGTTCATCTGCTTTTTCGAGAGAGGGGGCGGTGTGATGGGCCTCTGGATTTTGAGACCGCCTCTGCCCCTCACAATCCTTTCCCTCTGGTAAGCCTCAAGGTTTTCGTTGTCAAGCGCTTTCCAAAGAGCGCCAACGTTGTCACGCTCGAGGGCTACAGGCGCATAAACCTCTTCGCGATCCTGGCTCTGTGTCTGCAGGAACCCGACTAATTGCGCGCCATCTTCAGCATAGCTATTCAACGCATCCGACAAATCAATGTTACCAGAGGTGTCTTGTTGGGGTTGATAGAGTTCTGCGCTGGATTCTGGATATGCATGCGGTGGAGGAGGTGGGTATACCATGGCATAGGCGTCGGATCTCCACATGCATTTGTCGCCGGCAGGAAGTTTTCCTTTCCAGGGGCTTCGGATGATGATTGTTTCAGCATGTCTGGCGACTTGCTGCTCTTGGATCGGTTGTTTTTCGCGTTGGCTTTGAGTAAAAGCAGGAGGAAGGTCGTCAGGTGGACTAGTGGGCGAAGATTTGGGAGACTTGTGATTTGGGGTTGGTCGCAACGCTGCTGGCTCTCTGATGAAGAATGTAGGCGGGGGACTAACAGAGATGATATGGCGCCCTTCCTTTACGTTTTGATTGTTCTCAATGTTGCTGTTGACATTTTGACTGCTGTCATCTTGGTTGTCGTTACAGCTGCCGTTACTCTTGTTGTTGATGCGAAAGTTCGACGGTGGCGATGAAGGCAAAGGCAGTCTTTCGATGAGAAGAGACGCCGGAGGGCAGAGGCAAGAATCCGTAGACTCGATAGATCCAGCACGAGCCTCTTGACGCGGCGGTGAGAGCGCTGTTGACGGGCCGCCCATCTCTATCACTTTCTCAGGTTGCGCCGAGTCAGGAAAAGGCATCTGAACGATGGGAGAGAAAGAGAGCCCCATGGCTCTGGCGGTGGTCGTTGCAGCTATGTCGTACGAGGGTGCCGAAGTCAGGGGGATAGCCAGAGGAGTATTTATAATAGGGAATCAGAAGTGTCAAGGAAATAAAACCTTTGGAAGGTTTGGAGGTAATGGAGATCGGTGGTCTTTCTTGAGGGAGATGAGGTGACGAATGAATAGTTTCTGAGGTGGGAGATGAAGTTGATGCTGATGATGTTGATGATGAGAAGATGGAGCGCGTTGGTGAAGTGAGGAAGGAAGGGAAGAGGGTTGTGAGTGGTACCTGCGCCAGCAACGAAAGCGCGTTATGGTCACCTTCATTCACTGACGCGTCCCTCTTCAACCTCGACTTTCTTATTGGAAACCCAGAACATTTGGCGAATCTTGTCCCATCGAAACGCTAGCCGGCCCGTGGCTGGCACTGCCAGGGCACTTGCTCATCGTCGTCGTTGAAAACGGTTGATTTGACGACCTTGCACCGTTTGCTAACTGGCCGAACGAGCACTGGTTTGAGTGACCAGTTGTTAGTGTCATATGAGCTTCTCCTCCTAGACGCCAGCGCACTTAATGAGCTCCGTGTGTCCCCTGACGCTGTTTTAGAGACATTTCTCGGCATGATTCACCGTTGGAACACGAAACTCACCGGTTCCAAGGGGTGTCATATGTCTCGGTTAAGGATACACGGTTGTGCGTTGATATAGCTGTCCCCCCCCCCCCAAAAACAAAGAAAAAAGTGCAGTGTCAGCTGAATCTTGTAAAACTCCAAGTCTTCGTTAATATCTTCTAGACTGATTCCTTTCAAGGCGGCCCGAAACCCCATTACCCTGTTACTGTTGTACATGTTGTTACATCGTTGACGACACCATCCACAGAATTAACCCCCCCCCCCCCAATATCAAGATGCCACAGGTCCTACCGTCACTTGCTCACGGGATTTCCTAGCATCTGCCACTGCCTTCTGCCTCTCTTGTTTTCTCTGCCCCGCCTCAATCTTGGAAAACTGACCGCGAGCGCCATGTTTGAGCTTTGTGATCATGTCGGCTGCTTTCCCTTTGGTCAGCTCGCCAGGGGCCAACGGCTTTGCCTTTCCTCGCATTTTGTTGATGAACTTAACTTGACCCTCGGTAGGTGGTACTGACCGCCATCTTTGGTATCGGTGTATGAATGTGTGGGGGTACATCTTGGCCGCAAAGCTGTCTGCGCCGTGGACTGCGTCGGTAAATGTAGCGGCAGTGAGAATCTCCTTGGGCACTGCAAAGGGAGACTTGGCTATACCTGGGGGGAGTGCTCGGATCTCGACTGCTCGGAATATAGGGCCCCTGGCGTTGTACTGCCGGCTCATCTTTTCAATCCTTATATATGAACCACTGGGTGCACAAAGGACAAACTTCTCCTCTCCAACTTGGACCCATGCATAATTGCTAATCGTCCGGATGTGTTTTTCTCCCGATGTATCTGCAATCAGGTCTAGAACTGAGTCATAATCTGTAAAAGTGACCGAGTCAGGGGAGCCCGGGCCAGGAGTGGTTGTGAATACCAAAGGCTGTTCCGAGCTTCCATGCTCATGCTCCTTAGATGCCTTCATCTTTCGCATATCGTCAACTGTGACATTGTCCACCAACACACTCGGGTCCAGTCCAAACAATGAAGGTGTTGTCACTATACCAGTAGCCAGAGTCGACACCAGGTCGATGATGTGGCAATTCTTCTTCCCTGGATGCAGCCGCATACCTCTACCGATCATCTGGACCAACAAGTTTCGCGATCTTGTAGGTCTCGCCAGGATGATGCAATCGACGTTAGGAATGTCGGTTCCCTCGGTAAATACACCGCAGTTGACCAGAACTGGAAATTCTCCTTTTCTGAAACTGTCAAGGGTCTCGCTGCGTTCAACCTTTGCCGTGTCTCCAGTGACAAATCTCGCATCGAATCCATGCTTCCTGAACCTCTGGGTCAGCTCAACAACATGAGCCACGTCAACGCAAAACACCAGGGTCGACTTGCGCCCATTGGCCTTTGCCATCCAACTGCGAACGGTGACATCATTCAGTTCGTCCGTGTTTACAGCTTTCGAGAGCTCCCCGGTCATGAAGTCTCCAAAGTTGTTACTCTTGACCTTTGATAAATTGGCCTTGGTTTCAACGGTTGTGAAGATAACATCTGATAACCATTTCTTGGAGATCATATCCACGTAGTCCTTGTGATAGACAATCTCGTCAATGGCTGCGCCGAGTCTCACTCCATCGAAACGTGAGAAGGTAGCAGATACGCCGACTAGGTTGGGCGAACCCTTCCTCTTCTCCTCGAGTCCAAAATGGCGAAGAGTTTTCATATAACCTGGGGCGACGATGTGATGGGCTTCATCGACAAGTACAAGCTTGAACCTTTTGGGATCAAACTTTTTGAGTCGGCCTTGAGAGGTGATGCTTCGCACGCTTGCGATGGTGATGTCGGCCGTCCCAGTAGCATGGATAGATCCCATCTCAATCTCGATCCTCTTGTCGGGATAAGCACGTTGGCAATGACGTGCGGCCTGCTCGACTAGCTCACGTCGATGCGCCAGAATAAGAGTCTGCTGGGCTTCTGGCGATACTGACGGCATCCTGTCAATGAGCTGAGTGAAAATGACCTGAAGAGTTGACATGAGTATTACAAGGCTTTTCAAACAGTGTAGGATCAACATACCGTTTTGCCACTACCCGTGGCCAGTGATATACCGACTCGTTTATGGCCATTCTTCAATGACTCTAGAACAGACGAAATACATTCTTCTTGATAGTCTCGAAGCTGTAGCTTGGGCTGATCTTGAATGGTAACCGAAGCAAATGCTCTATAGGCTAGAGGCGACATCGCATGAACGGCCGTTCCGGCATAGGGCCGGAAGAGACATCTCGATAACGTCTTTAGCATTGCACATCACTAAGTGTGCAGTAGCAATAAGTTTGCGGACAAACCTACAAAGGGACGTGACGTGACGTTAACTAGGACTGGTTTGAAGGCGTCTGGAGACGGTCCAGGCGATTTCAGTTTCATTATGTAAGCAGTCAGACTACAGCACACCCACCCACTATTAATCCATGAAAGCCTTAAAGTCCCATCAACATCTATTAAATTTTCCTCTTATTGTTTTACCATGTGCTGAGATCTGGTCACTATTGCTCACCTATTATGATCGACCTTATCAATTTTCTAGGAGGCTCTTCATTCACTTCCTAACGTTAGGTGGAGCTGTCATCTTCACTAAACGACCCTTGCTATCATGTTCTCGTCCGATCAAATTCTTGACGCCGTCAATAATCAAGGAACATGGACGTTATCTCTGTTCCCAACGACGACGAGGAAGCTGAGCAATTCTATGTCTCGCCCTCAAGGATGAAGACCGAGCTTGAGCAGATCTTTAATCAGCATCACGACGGAGATAATGAATCGGCTGTCTCTGGTAGTGTCTACTCGGAAAGTGAGGTTGATGGGAGCTCACAGGATGGCCAAGACGACGATCAAGACAACGACGAAAATCCCTCGCTCAAACGGCGTGCGGAAGAAGACCTTGCCCCTCGCACCTTCAAAAGACAGAAAGGGATTCTGAATATTGACTACCTCGATCTTCTCAACGCCGACATCCAAGATGCAGCGCATCGAGTCTGTCTCGTGGCGGAGGCCGGTCAGCTCGAACCTAGTCAGTTTGGCGTCGTCCTCTGGACCTCTGCAGAGAAACACCTTTTCTTTGAGGCTTTGGCCCGCCTAGGTCAAGACGACCTGCCCGGAATCGCCGGTCGAATAGGCACCAAGAGCGAAGTAGAAGTCAAACATTATCTCAGCATCCTTCAAAGAGCCCAGCTTCTGCGACAACGAGAGGCTCTACGTTCCTCTCTTGAATTCTCCGAGCAATCTTCGGCAGTAGAGCTCAGTCAGCAGTGCTGCCATGCCTTGGACGAGGCTGCCGATGCAGTCTCTGTGCGACAGGAGCGCAAGGAGCAGTTGCGGGAAGAGAGCAAATGGAGCCAATGCTGGGATATTACTCCGCGAATCGCTCGCAAACTCGACAAAGGCGACGCGGCTATAGGAGGCCAGGATTTGGTATTTGCTAGACTCTTCAACACCCAGGCTTGGCTAAGGCTCTCGGATCGTGTCTTCATGAACTCATCAATTCCAAGTGAGAATTGGAACTTCATCGAAAGCACCCCGCCTTCAATGTGGGCAACCACCTTTGAGGACTTTTACTCTCTAGCCGTGTCTCTCACCAGAAGACTTGTCCAGACGACTTTGTTTCTGAGCATGGCCCGAATTCGAGCAAAAAGAGAGCTCATTCCATCCACTCGTGATATTGTACGAGTACAGGATGTCGAGGCAGCAATCGCCTCTTTAGGATTGAAACCAAACTCGCGAGAGTTCTGGCGCAAATGTGCCCGGAGGCTTCGACTGGACGTCTACGAAGAGCCGCCAGATCGCAACGATGAGGGAGAACAAGAGCCACTCAGCTACGTACAAGTCGAAGAAGCTTTCCCAGGGGACGAGCATGTCGAGCCAAACGTCGAGCCAGAGCCCATCCAACTAGACGAGGAACTCACATCTGGCGACGACATACTGGACGGCTCTGACTCTGATTCATCCGCGCCCATTCTCGACGAAGAAGAAGTCGCCATCGACCAGGAAGCAAATGAGATTCTCCGGTACTCTGTCGCCGACTTCCCAGAGACACACCGGAAGAAGCAGTCCCTCAAGAACCGCATAATAACCGAGCGACGCCAGGAGCAGTACGCCGAGGAATGCGACCACTACGCAAACTGGAAGGCAGAGGGTGCCATGTGGGATCTTCTGCAGAAGAGACCGCCCATAGAACCGCCAAAGGTCCACGAGCCTGGGCCGGTACCCAGGTCGAAATTGGACGTGGAAAGCATCTTTCCCATAGGACGGGATTGGAGAGACAGAACCAAGTATCATAGCGAATGGGAGGCGGAGAGGAAGCCGGATGAAGGGTGAATCGGCCAATCGTTCCTTTTATCCGCCTTAAGTAGATCTGGTGACTTCAAATGTGCTACAGGGATCTAGAGATGACACTCATATAATAATGCATTGATGTATAGCTCTAGCTTGAAAAGTTTCACGTGAAACCCAGGGTATCTCATCCGTACAATCCATTTTGACCTCGTAACGCTTCACACCCAATATTCCGCCTTCATCTTCTACGACTTCTTCCTTTCGCCGCCGGAGCTGACGTTTTCCCTCTTACAGGACGCTTCTTGTTGGCGCCTCTGGTCGAACGAGACACTGGTGTTCCGCTCTCTTCAGCGCTGTCCTCTTCTTCCTCGCTCGAGCCACTGTCCTCGTCATCGTCACCTTCGTCCTCTGTCGTTTCAGTCTTGTCCTGTTTTTCCTTCTTGTCCTGCTTCTCGCTCTTGGCCTGGCTTGCTGCTCTCGCCCGCTGTCTCGAGCTTCTCTTACTCTTTGGTGCCGGCGATTGCGCGTCTGTGCCGTCTTCTGTATCATCCACTGACGCGCCTCTTGGCTTGATATCGCGCTTGCGCTTCTTGGCAGGGGACGAGGGCGGGGAGAGGTCGAGCTGTGGTGGCGAGCTTGCGGCTTCGCTAGGATCTGCAATGGCGCGCTGCATCATAGCATCGAAAAATTGCTCTTTCGGGAGGGAAAAGTCCTTGTACCGATCATCGGCTTCGTCGTCGTCAAAGTTCTCCCGCTCGTCGATCACATCAAGGTTGTAATATGTTCGCAGCTTCTGCCAGATGTAGGGAATGCGGGTGTGTCGGTAAAGATCAGGGTCGAAGCCGTGATTTCGCAAGTGCTCAGATATTGCTATCATCCGGAAATGCTTGTGCATGCCTGGAGTGTATGGTTAGAGCTTCGCTACATCGAATGCTTTTGCCTGGGCACACTAACCGGCTGGTTTCCAGCGAATGACACCCTTGAATAGCGAGGCTACCTGGTCGTCGGTCCATAGGTCGTTGAAATTATTGTCTGGTTCCTTAGTTTTCGTCTCACTAGCCTGATCTTGATCGTCAGGTTTTGGGGTGTCAACATCCATGGTATCTTCGTCACGAGCTGGCGTTGAAGTGGCCGTCGCCTGGGTGCTGCCTCGGGCGCGTTTACGAGGGGCCATGATAGCTTCTTGGATATGAACCCGATAATCTACCGATTTCTCGATTGCCGTCGAGGTAAACTAACGAAAGCGATGAGGTTAGGCTAAAATGTTGAAGATTTGAGAATGAGAAAAAAAAGGTCTAGGTTCCTAGCTGTGGTTTGATCATGAGTTGGAATTGGAGACCCTGTCAGCCGTATGAGATCATTTCTCAGCTACCGATTGGGGAGCGCTGCAAGGGGCAATCAACGCTGAGACTACTCCGTAGTTGGCACTGAAATTTAGTGCGACATACCACTGTAAGCCCCAACGCGTCCCGCTTAAATTAGAGCGCGTCGTGGGGAAGGCACCTTCAATCCAACGTCCCGTCAACTCTGAGCCAGCTCTCAACTTGGAACTGGTGATTATCGACCACCAACTTACCTACATATATCAACCAGCCGCGAGGAGAACAAAGGAATTATCAAACCTAGCAAACATCGAAATAGATGCCTTGTTTCCATCCATTATCGCATCACGGACATGCCTGGTGACGAGGATACAGCGAACGTCTTCGCCATACCCGATTTCCGGCAGGCATCAAAATGGCTGGGTCAACTCGGACTTGAGACTGAATTTACGCCTCCATTTCTCTCGGCTGATCTGAAAAGTATGCTCTTTGAGTACTCTTGATCACGCGCTGGCTAATTTTTGCAGATGATTTTGACTCTGGCCTGATACAGCTTGCGCCGGTTGCTGCTGGACAAGATGGCTTCTTCAGATTACCTTCTCTCATGCTTCACGATGCTCCAAATATCGAGAGTGAAATCAATGATGCTTCCGAGGACACACAGACGACTTTGGAAGCTGCAGATGATGCAGAAACTGAGCCGACAGACGATATATGGACACACCTCGATACACCACCTACAAAGGTCCCTGAGCATAAGACTTGGGACAGTTTCCTTGCCTGTAGCTCCTCGGTTAACTACTCGCCGCTACTCAGCGAAGCTGGACCAAGGGTCTACGATGCATTGTTGTGTTCGTCGACAGATCCTCTTAGACTTAAGAACGTTGATGTTCCCGTCGTGGAAGCTAAAGCCTACTTTTCATCATTATTTGCTCTAGCGCTTGGACAAGAGTCGGTTTTGTTCGTTCGACAGGATGATGGGCAGTCTTTTCGACCAGCTTTACCAAATATGAGGGTATCTGGATACTCGATGGATGTTCTCAAAGGGCTAGAAGCCCAGTGTTACGATTGCGCATCTTTCCTGCTGGGATTGCGCTCCTGGGTTCAGTCAACCTACTCAAAGCGATCCACAAGATGTGGTGTCGCTCTGGCTAGCGCACTTGGGCAGATCCTCAAAGATGTACAGCAGCACGTTGCGGTATATGAACACTCGCCTCGGTCACTTTTGGCGTTGCGGTCCACGGTCAAAAGCCTCTTGGAAATACTGAAGCCATTCCGACGACTTACCTCCAAGCTTCGCAAAGGATATTCTGATGAGGATGTCCTCTCAATCGTGTTTCATGAAGCGTATTCTGTCGACTACGGGGAGGAGCAGTTGCGTGAAATCATGCGCGAGGTGTTGGGAAGAGTCTCCCGACCATGGATCGAATTCCTAGAAGAATGGATTGGAACAAGACGAGAGGAAGGGTTGCCTCTGGTAAAGTCAAGCGTTGGGGAAAGTAAAGGATTTGTCAAGGTCGAAATGGAGATGATCATAGATGACTTTGGTCAAGAGGTTGAGGATGTTGATTTCCGCCTGGACGAGGCCAAGATGCCTCACTTTATGCCTCAAGATATCGCAAAATCCATTTTCGAAACGGGCAAGAACCTACGGTTCATCAGAGACGCCCATCCGGAACACCCGTTAGCCAACATCGATATCCTGGAGTTGACGCAGCCTCCAAAGGCAGAATGGCTTTACGACTGGGATGCAATCATGGATCTTGAGAAACGAGTTCTTGGGTACCGGAGTAACCTCTTAATGGCTATCCAACAGGCCGGCCCCGCGAAAAAATCGATCGTGCCTTCGCAAGAGACTTTCACAAGCACTGATAAGACCGAACTGCAATTTTTCGGTGTCGGAGAGCAGCGAATCGAAGAGCTAATTCTCACGTCAATCAACCAGTTCAACCAACCTCTTCCTGACTCCCGTACAGAAGATTCGCTCAGCCGGGTTGTTCGCCAACGGCTCTCGGGGACCTACAGACCGCCTATCAACAAGCCCAACTTTGCACCGCACTGGTCGTTACTCCCGGTGCTGTCTTTTGGAGGCATTGCCTCTGCCCAGTCCCAAGTCGTCAACCAAGAGAGCCTCAAACTCCTCTTCAGCGACCACGATCTACGGGGTCACTTGCAGATTCATCGTGACTTTCATCTGTTTGGAAAAGGCATGTTTGCAAGCCGGCTGTCGCATGCCTTGTTTGATCCGGATCTCGAGACAGCCGAACGACAAGCTGGCGTCGCACGAGCAGGAGGCATGATGGGTCTCCGATTAGGCGGGCGAGAGACATGGCCACCTGCGAGCTCCGAGCTACGGCTGGCACTCATGGGAGTCCTGGCGGAGAATCTCGACACAGAGAACTGCTTCAAGAAGAAACGATTGACTAACCTCTCAAGAGATTCTGCCGAGTTTCCCGGGGACTTGAGTTTCGCCGTTCGAGACTTGTCACAAGAAGAGATTGATAAGTGCATGAACGTGGACTCCCTGGAAGCCTTGGACTTTCTCCGCCTGTCTTACAAAACACCAGCCGCTCTAACGCACATAATTACGCCTATGATCTTGGTGCAATACGATCGCATCTTTAAACAGTTGCTGCGGATCCTGCGCATGGTTTACGTCGTCGATCAGTTATTCAGAGATATCAATATGAAAACCAGTCGCTGGGACAACCCACAAGATGTGTCTTATCGATTCGCGCGGGAAGCCCACCACTTTGTGTCGGGCATCACTTCGTACTTCTTAGATGCAGGTGTGGCCATACCTTGGCAGGCTTTCGAGACCAAGCTAGACAAGATCCAGGCAGACCTTGACGACCCTCGCACATATAGTGCTCCAGACAAAACAGAGAGCCCTGATAGGCTGCGGGAGTTTCACTCGCAAGTTCTCGATCGAATCATGCTGGCTCTTTTCCTCAGGAAACGACAGCAGCCAGTATTGAAGCTACTTGAGGAAATCTTTAGTACGATACTCCAATACGCCAAGTTCTCGAGATTGATGGCTTTGGGCAAGAATACCGAAGAGGACGCCACTACGAATTTTTCAGAGCTCTATCGAAGATTCAAGAAAAAGATTCAGATCTTCATCACTGTCTGTCGAGGGCTGACGGAAAAGGCTCGGTCAAGTGGTGGTAGAGCAACGGACGAGCTGGGGCTCAAGCAGGAGGGCATCGGCGAAGACCATATGGTTGCTCAACTATTGATGAAATTGGACATGAACAATTACTATGCCAAGAATTGAATAGATTTTCTGAAGAGTTGAACAGAAGCCCAATGTCTGTGTGTGTGTGTGTGCCCCCGCCTAATGACTTGCTCCTTGTAGGCTGCCAAGGCCTGCCCCTCATCGCGTCCCCACGCGTCTAAATTGTCGACAAGCAACAAAGGGAACTGTCAGGTGTAAACAAAACTCCAGCCTAATCCATCCAGCCCAACGTCAACACTACCATCATGTCCCGACCTAGCGCTGGCGCTCGCGGCTTGACTCTCACAGAAGAGCTGGAGAAGCTGGAGCAGTCTATCACTCTCACACTTCAAGGTATCTGACGATTCTCTATAGTGGTGAGCTCGACTAATGCTCATGCTAGAGATTGATCGGAACTTTAGCAAATCCCATCGCATCGTTACGACAAGCATCATTCCTGTAGTAGAGCGATACGGAGAACATTCTCGTGCTGTGTGGGAGGCGTCAAAGGTAATATTTCCCGCTCGACATGATGAAGCATGCGACTGACTGGGTTCAAGTTCTGGAAACAATTCTTTGAGGCTTCGGCCAACGTATCTCTCTCAGGCTACGAAGAGCTGGCCAACGATGACGAAACAACCCACGCTGAAGAGAGCACGACGATGAGGGAAGATGCGACAGAATACTACATGGCTCAGCATGAAAACGATATTACAACCACAACTGGGGCGGAGCAGTCTACTTTCCAAGCTGACGAATCTCTCCTCGACGATGCAGAGCTCACCGGCAGCACTCCCCGGCCGCCCACAACAAAGACCGTCAAGGCCCGCTTCTCTGATCTCGAGTCTCCGTACGAAACGATGAAGCGAGAGATGCAAGCAGAGGAGGAAACAACGGTGCTGCGGGATGACGAGGACTCGACAGTCATGTTTGCCCAGCATACTGCGAGATTGCCCGACATGTCCATGACCCCGCATCGCCAACAGGAAGAGGACGGGACGATGCAGTCACCGCAGCGTACCAAAGATCCGCTGCTACATCGCGTGCTGGACAAGACATATCGCCTGCAAGCCACCCCTCATAAGCCAGCTCTGCGCATTTCCCCACTCAAGGGTACAGAGCCCAAGAAGGAGATGCCAGCGTGGAAAGACGATTCGCCACTATCATCGCCCGAGATGGCTGTGCCAACCCTGCGAAGCGAGGCGTTCATGTCGCCTTACAAGAGCAATGCTCGAGCGCGTCTGGCTGCGGCTGCTGCTGCACAGGGCCCAAGAACACCCGGTGTGAGCGTGCAGACGCCAGCGACGACGAGGAAGACTCGAGATGTGTTTGCCGAGGAGAGCGCCAGGTCGACCAAGAAGAAATACGAGATTGACTGGGAGAGTGACGAGAGCGAAGATGAAATCGATCTATATGCTGGCATGAGTCCACCAAAGACGATTCAATTTGCATTACCACCTTCAAAGCTGCTGCAAACTCCAGGTAAGATGGGGGAACTCTGGTGTATCTGAGAGAGAGCTAACATGTTGGCAGCACGAGAGGCTAGTCAGAGAATTGTGGGTGATATTCTCCTGGATGCTGGCGCTGACCCAGACTCGTCCGAGTATAGTCCTACAATGGTCAAGATGAATCAGGATATTCTCGATGATAGCTTTTAAGACTGGTAAATTCATCGCATGGTGGTACTATAAATGAAACCTCAGAGAAGATGGATACGATAACATGACCAGATACCCCTCAATCCAGTGCCTTATCACCATCGCATCTCTCAATCCATCAGTGACCCCTTTATTTCCAAGCCTCTGGAACCATGCGAACAGCTGGCAGCTCGAGCAATCGCCCGCCATTCGACGAACCCAGCCCCATGGTATCATAAGTCATGAGAAAAACAACCGCTTGATCAGGCCTGCTCATGATGGCCCTCTTCAGCTTTCCACCATTTGAGTTACATAGTGAAGCGAATTTGTGATTTGAGAGCCTGCTCTTGCAACTTCTCCGGCGAAGGGATCGATGTCTTGTTTGACGTGCTCGAGCCGTTGTCCTTTACAAGAGTGGCGTCAGAGGAAAAGGTAGCGATTGATGCTGTCTCGGGATCGATGGCCTTGTATGTTGTTGAAGGCTGCTCTTCCTTCTTGCTGCTGCTGCTGCTGCTGCTGCTGAAGAGATTGCGAAGAGGAGAGCATGACTTTTGGCCGGATGAACCCATTCTGACTGTGTGTCGTGTGTTAGTGGTGAATTGACAACGGCTTCTGGGTTGGGGACAATGGCTTACAGATGGATATAATGGATATGTTGCTGGTGAAAGAGATAAAGATGAGGGTGGTAGCTTGAAGATTGAGCCGGTATAGTGATTGATTGACTGGTATCGAGTTGTGACTGTCTGTGCCTGATAGTCAAGTCCACGAACGATACTATCCTCAACTCTTTATACCTGACAGCCTCGACACCATCCTTCAAGGCATCATGACCAACTACGCAAGCGATTTCCCTCGACCCGCTTCATCACAGAGACTATCTTACGTAGCATGGACTTGTCAAGTGAAAAAATACACCATCAAAGTGACTCATAACGAAAGCATCCTAGTATCTTCCTATACAGGAAAATGAAAGAGACTTGGTGTACGCAACCTCTGACTACAAGATCTACGCAATGTGATTTACATGCATGAGAAAGAGAGAGAGAGAGGAGCTGGAGTTTTATTGGACTGTTCAGGTCATGGTTTGCGCGTTCTGGACTTCCTATTTAGGATTAGAGGACTGGGCTGTTGTTGGAGGATATCAAACATGGGTTGTTGTTTTTCTTTTTGTTCGACTCATAATAATAAGCGCGGAGAGATATTCCCCCTTCTTATTTCATGTTTCTCGGTTGCGTAGTATATATATGATTGTTTCATTTGAGTAAAATCTGCCGGTTGAGTCACACACGGTGTGTTTTGGAGGAGGATGAAATATGACTTGGTTGACCAAGGATTTTATGACTGGATTATGGTTTGATGAAATGAGCAAGATGAAATAAGTATTAGATGGCTAATTCTCTACTTGTGTTTAATGACAGTATACTTCACCTGATGTTCTCGGGCGTCTTACATTCATGCTTTTGCCATTCCCCTAACCCAGCACAACTAGCACACCCAACGTTGATTGATGATCAAGGCCCAGTTCCGCCGCTCACGGGATTATGCAGAGAAAGGAAAGACGCGTTATTCTTTCGGAATTGATCAGACGCAACTAGCACAAAACAGAAAAGGAAAGAAACGGTAGTGGTAGTAGAGTGTCGTAGGGTCAGCAGTGAATACGTCCTCCAGTTGACGCGTTCAATGCATATCAGAACTCTTCCAGATTTGCTGATTTGCCATCCATGGTGCACAATGGTGAGGTTCATGAACTTTAGTGGCTGTAGGGGTCTCCAACAACCAGCCAATCATTAGACGGCACTAGACAAGGTCCCCGCGGCTTATCGATAAGCCAAACTTTCAACCTGCCTCGCTCTTATCGCCTTATCGGATAAATTTTCTGGTGGGAATTTTTTGGTACCGTCAAAAGACTTGCGCTTGGGTGACGGACTCTACTTGTCTCTTGCAGTTGCTTGCTTGCTCGTCTTGCTTTACGCGCGCAACCATGGAGCAATTGCACAAGCCGCATCGCAAGTCCTCCAAGGACAAGAAGGACAAGAAGGAAAAGAAGCATGCTAGTGCAGGTATGTTATTCTACATGGCTTTCTAACATAGACAGCTTATACTGACTCCAGCCAGAGCGCAATCCCAAGGCTTTTGCCTTTTCGAACCCAGGAAAGCTTGCAAGACAGGCCGCGCGATCACAAGATGTATGGCAGATTCTCCCTTTTCCCAAGCCTCTTGTCTACTGCTTAGACACTGACTCCCCTCCAAGATCAAGGAAAAGCGACTCCATGTTCCGCTCGTCGACCGACTACCCGATGAGGCCCCTCCTCGCCTCGTCACCATTGTTGGCCCTCCCGGTGTAGGCAAGACGACTCTGCTCAAATCCCTCGTCCGACGATATGCCAAGGAGACAATCACCGATCCCCAGGGTCCAATCACCGTCGTCACGTCCAAGAAGCAGCGCCTGACTTTCGTCGAGTGCCCCAATGAGCTCGAGGCCATGGTCGACATCGCCAAGGTCGCCGACATTGTTCTGCTCATGATTGACGGAAATTTCGGCTTCGAGATGGAGACGATGGAGTTCCTCAATGTTCTTGCTGCCACCGGTATGCCCGGGAACGTCTTTGGTATCCTGACCCATCTCGACATGTTCCGGAAACCCCAGGCCCTCAAGGATGCCAAGAAGCGATTGAAGCGCAGACTTTGGACCGAGCTATACCAAGGCGCTCACTTGTTTTATCTTTCTGGTGTCATCAACGGTCGATATCCCGATCGCGAGGTGCATAACCTGTCTCGATTCCTCTCGGTCATGAAGAACCCTCGCCCTCTGGTGTGGCGAAACTCTCACCCATACTCCATCATTGACAGCTTCCGGGACATTACCCACCCTACAAAGATTGAGGAAGACCCCAACTGCGACAGATCAGTTGTCTTGTCCGGATATCTACGAGGAACAAACTTTTCTTCCCAGGGGCAGCGTGTCCACGTTCCTGGTCTGGGAGATTTCACAGTTTCAAATATGGAAGTGCTGCCAGACCCTTGCCCTACTCCATCAATGGAGCAGGCGTTGGCTAAGATCACTGGCAAGTCTGGACGAAAGAGGCTGGATGAGAAGGAGAAGAAGCTGTTCGCGCCCATGTCTGACCGAAGCGGTCTGAAGATGGACGGAGACGCTATCTGGATCACGCGAGATAGGGGCTTCAACTTCAATCAGGATGAAGAGGACGGCATTCGAGGAGAGGGCGAAGAGATGATTGTTGGTCTTCAAGCCGAGCGAAAACTCCTCGGTCAGATGGATGGTGGAGTTCAGCTCTTCAAGGGTGGTGGCGAGGTCGAAACGGTACCCGAAGAAGAGGACACAGGCCGAAAGGCGCCCCGCAAGGCAAGGTTCGCCGAGCGTGACCATGATGTCCAAGAACTAGACGAGGATGACGAGGGCTTCGTCAGCGGCAGCGATGAAGGCGACTCAGATGCTGAGGAGGAGTTCAACGAGGGCAAGTTGGGCAGCATGTTCCGCAAAGACACCGATAAAGAAGGCGGCGAGGAAGACTATGCCTTTGCCGACAGCGACTCTGACCTAGGCTCCATGTCCGAGGCGGACGACGTCGAGGATGATGAAGAGTACGACTCGGACGAAGAGGCCGCAGCACTAAGGTGGAAGGACAACTTGGCCGGCAATGCCCGGAAGCTACATGGAAAGCGACGCTCATACCACACGGGCGACCTGGCGAGATACATGTACGACGACTCAATGAGCCCCGCAGACGCCCTGAAGCGATGGAGAGGAGACGACAACGAGTCAGAGGAGAACATTGAAGATTCTGACGACGAGGAGGAGTTCTTCAAAAAGTCAAAACAGGAAAAGGAGGATTCTGTGGAGGATCGGTCAATACCCCTATACGATTACGAGGATCTCGCAGCGAAGTGGGCGGGCGAGGACAAAATTGCAGCACTGCGACGAAAGTTCACCTCTGCAAGTATCTCCATGGGCGACGACGACGAAGATGGTGAAGATGACGACATGGAGGGCGGTGACGACGACGACGGCAACGACGAGGGTGACGGTGTCTTTGAGGATCTCGAAGCCGAGCCCAAGGAGCCCAAGGAGCAGACCGCCCAAGATATCGAAGCCGAGCGAGAGAAAAACGCCAAGCGCAAGGAGGAACTCAAGCTCCGGTTCGAGGAAGAGGACCGTGACGGCTTCCTCAACGACAAGGCCAACGCGAGACGTGACGGGGGCGACATCCAGGAATTTGGCGAGGACGAGTGGTACGAGGCGCAAAAGGCAAAGATCCAGAAGCAACTCGACATCAACAAGGAGGAGTTTGAGACTCTGGACGAGCGTCAGCGCGCCGCCGTCGAGGGCTACCGCGCCGGAAAGTACGCAAAGGTCGTCCTCGAGGGCGTACCAGCCGAGTTCGTCAAGATGTTCAACGCCCGCCGCCCCATCGTGATCGGCGGCCTTTCCGCTACGGAGGATCGCTTCGGCTACCTCCAGATCCGTATCAAGCGTCACCGCTGGCACAAGCGCATCCTCAAGACCAACGACCCCCTCATCTTCTCTCTCGGATGGCGCCGGTTCCAGACGATGCCCATCTACAGCACCACCGACTCGCGCACGAGGAACCGCATGCTCAAGTACACGCCCGAGCACATGCACTGCTTCGGCACAATCTACGGGCCACTCATCGCGCCCAACACGGGCTTCGTGTGCTTCAACTCGCTGGCCAACACCAACGCCGGCTTCCGCATCGCCGCGACGGGCACGATTCTCAGCGTCGACGAGTCTACCGAGATCGTCAAGAAGCTCAAGCTCACTGGTACGCCTGCCAAGATCTACAAGAACACAGCCTTCATCAAGGACATGTTCAACTCGTCTCTCGAGATTGCAAAGTTCGAGGGCGCATCTATAAAGACCGTCTCCGGCATCCGCGGCCAGATCAAGCGCGCGCTGTCGAAGCCCGAGGGCCACTTCCGCGCAACCTTTGAGGACAAGATCCTCCTCAGCGACATCGTCTTCCTGCGCGCCTGGTACCCCATCAAGCCTCGCCGCTTCTACAACCCCGTCACCAACCTGATCGGCTGGCAGCCTATGCGACTCACGGGTGAAGTCCGTCGGGATCAGGGCGTCGCAACCCCACAGCCCAAGAACAGTCAATACCGAGCCATCGAGCGCGAGACCCGTCACTTCAACCCCCTCCGCGTCCCCCGCTCCCTCGCCGCCGACCTCCCCTTCCGCTCCCAGATCATCGAGACCAAAAAGCAGAAACGCGAGACGTACATGAAGAAGCGCGCCGTCGTCCTCGCCCCTGGCTCCGAGGAGAAAAAGGCCCGGGCCCTGATGCAGCAGCTTCTGACGATCCGTAACGACGCTGCCGCCAAGCGCCGCGTCAAGAAGGAGGAGAACCGAGCCGCATTCCGCAAGAAGTTGGCCGACAGCGAGGAGAAGAAGGAGGCGAGGGAGAAGCGCGAGACCAAGGAGTACTGGCGAAAGAATGGTCGCAAGCGAGGCGCTGGCGAGGATGGAGGAGCTGGAGGTGGTGGTGGTGGTG
>JABFEV010001248.1:0-15079 GCA_013618395.1 Fusarium domesticum | reverse complement strand
CCCCCCAAATTCCACTATCCGACCTTCATCTCCGCCCTAGTCCCGAACAGCCTCGGCATGTCATGTCACACATCACCAAGAGAACCTCGAAAAAACGACAAATAAATAATAAAATAAAATATCAACACATAACAGCCTCAGTTGTATTTCTAATCTAGATTGTTGAAATTTTTGTTATTCTTATACGCAACTCCCCCTCGGCGCTTGACCCCAAACCAAGCCAGACCCAAATTGCACAGGCTGCTCCAGTTCAGTTGTGGCTCGGTAAAACTCCGTCTCCAGGGGTTAGTAGTGAGAGAGTCCGAGACTCAAATATACAACGTAGGCTTCATCATGGTTCAAAGATGAATAAAAAGCTCTTCAACCGCACCCGATTACATTACTTGGGTCTTGATTCAATCCACCAGACTTTCAGGTGTAGAGAAAATCACGGGGCTCATCTTTAAATTCACTCTCTTAATTTTTGAATTTTTTTTCCGAGGGTTTGAGGAAAACTTATGCCTCGGGATAGTTTTTGCAACCCTTTCGAATATATTCCAAAATATCCCCCTTTTTATACAAATAGTACTTCACACAACATCCACTACTACCTACTCATCAACACCAACTCCTCATTCCCAACCTCACTCACTCCACCTCACCAATGATATCGGTTAGCACCACCCTCACCCGGTCATGCACCTTTATGTCGAGAGCCGCCCGTCCCCGGCCGGCTTCATGGGCCCTCGGCTGTGTGTCCCGGCCCGTCGCCGCCACCCAGACCCGGCCCAGCTCCCACTCTCCCATGGGTTCGGCTCCGGCACCTAGCCGCAAAAAGGTCACTACTGGCACTCTGCGCTCACTACACCGCAAGAGAGAACCCATCACCGTCATGACGGCTCATGATTTCCCAAGCGCACATGTTGCTGATCATGCTGGCATGGATGTTATTCTCGTTGGTGATAGCTTGGCCATGGTTGCTCTTGGTATGGAGGATACCAGTGAGGTCGTCTTGGAGGAGATGTTGTTGCATTGCCGCTCCGTCGCAAGGGCTACCAAGTCGGCTTTCACAGTACGTTTCGCCTCGGTCGACTTGAAAACTATGCTAATCTTGACAGGTTGGTGATCTCCCCATGGGTACATACGAGATCTCTCCGGAACAAGCCCTCGGCACTGCCATTCGTTTCATCAAAGAGGGTCGCGTCCAGGGCGTCAAGCTGGAGGGCGGCAAGGAGATGGCCCCAACCATCAAGAGAATCACGACTGCTGGTATCCCCGTTCTCGGTCACATCGGACTCACACCCCAGCGCCAAAACGCCCTGGGCGGTTTCCGAGTCCAGGGAAAGACCAGCAGCTCCGCCATGAGCATCCTCGAAGACGCGCTTGCCATCCAGGAAGCAGGCTGTTTCGCCATGGTCATCGAGGCCGTCCCCGCCGAAGTAGCCACGCTCATCAGCGAGAAGCTCTCCATTCCCACCATCGGCATCGGCGCTGGGAACGGGTGCTCAGGCCAGGTCCTGGTTCAGATCGACATGACTGGCAACTTCCCCCCGGGCAGGTTCATTCCCAAGTTTGTCAAGAAGTATGGTGATGTCTGGGGAGAGAGCATGCGAGCCATTAAAGCGTACCGCGACGAAGTCAAGAGCCGTGAGTATCCCGCTCCAGAGCACACGTATCCTATCTCGTCGGAAGAGCTGGAAACTTTTGAAAAGGCGATCAAGGACGTATAAAGTCGAGGTTGTCGGAGGATGTAATTTGGTCGTTGAGGCGAGCGTCGCATAGCAAGCAGAGCATGTGTTGGGAGTTTGGTCAGATTCGTTTTTGTCATTTCATAGCATCCCCATAGAAGGATACCAGCCCGCGTGGACGAGTTCAACCAAAAGCAGGTGTAAGGGAATACGCCACAACAAGCTGATCATTTGCATTCTTGAAGCACTGTGACGATGATATCAGTACAAGGCTAGCCAACAAAGACGCCCTGGCAGAACAAACCTGATGTAGATTTCCAACCACCTCATCCAAGGACGGCGCAAACGCACTATTCACATACAAAAACACACTATCGGTATTCTTACACTTCAACTTTCTCCTCAGATATCTCACCACCTCCTCAAACCTCCTTGTGGCGCTGATCTTGCAGACGTCCTGGGCGAGCAGAGGCGCCGACCCAACAGGCTTGAACCGCACCACCACCTTGTCAGCCGCGAAGCCACCCGCACTTGCGAGGACCGCCGCCGCGTCCCGGGGGAGGTCCGCGAGTATGACGGACGCGGACAGTGTGAGGGGGAGGTCTGGAGATACGGTGCCGCTGGGTCCTGGGCTAAGGTCGTTGTCGGCGAAGGGGAGGGGGGATGCGGTGTTGGGAGATGATGAGTCTCTTGGGTCCGACATTATGGAGTTGGTTGAACTGTTGAGTGTGCTGTGGAAGAGACGGGATGAGTTTGGACGGTGTTGTGAAGGTGGATGAGTTGATGTGATCCAAGCGATGGCCTGTGAGACTGTAACCTTAGGCTGCATGCGAGAGCCGGATACAGTGCCGTTATTATACGCACAGTGCGCCAGGTCCCCCGAGGACGGATTTCCCTTTTGAAAGGAGAAGCGCGAGTTTGATACTTTCTCATTTCCTCTGGACCTTGAATTGAATCAGACCTCTTCAATCAAGATTCCTAGACAACAGTGTAGAGCGGTCTCTATTCCCTAAAACAAATCTTGCCCTTCTTCTGTACAAAGGAATCTACCTGTTAACAAATAACATTTCATCAATGCCTCCTTTCAACTCTCTTCAATATCAGTATTTCGACTTTATAGCTCAACTCTTTTTCTCAAACTCATTACAAATCTTCTCAAACTGCTCTTCTGTTCTTGGCGCCCTCCTCTCGCCATCCATTCCCTCCATTACCATATCCATCATGTCCCCCCTCAAGCTCTCATACACCATAGTCACCCAGCTACCGATCGTTTTCTTGCTCTTGGACGGGGACCCCTCTTGAGAAGCGTATAGAGGATCATCATCAATGCCGCAGTGAATTGGTATACCGAGCGTGGACCTCACCCAGGTGTAAACTTGGGAGGTGCCATCACCCAGCTTGGTGGCTACATCGATGGGTCGAATGGCCATGTTGGGGTAGAATGTCGGCGCGGCAGCACTCATCAGAGCTTCTTGTAAGCGGTCCTGGAAAACTCCTAGACTTGACATGGGACAGTCGACCTCATTCGCTGTCAAGAATTGAGTAACATGGGCTATCCCAGCATCGGCAGCGGGCACAAGACGGTCTTTCCAACAACCAATATTGTGATCGTACCAACTAGACTCAATGACAGAGTGCAATGTCTCTGCAAGCCTTTCGGCATTGGTCTCTTCTAAGCCAAACGCGGAAAAGACTCCATCCTCTGCTGTTCCCTGCAACGTCGTCCGCAACTTCGTCAAGAACCGCTGATGACTGGCTCGAAGCTCAACCGCCTGGCACGACACATAAATATGGCATGCGCACATTTGGAAAACGAGATCAACAGCCTCCATAGTGCGACGAGCTGATATCAGTGCAAGTGAGTTGATACCCTGGTTGTGCATCTCGGCAGACACGACGTGGGACGAAACAGGATGAGCTAGCGCTGCCAGCTCTGACATGTACGCGGCCATGTTGACGTCAATCCCTTTCATGGTGAAGTTCTCCCTGTCGCTGGCGTTCAGGTTGGCTTCGAGGCCGTTGTTGGTGGATGGGTTGATGATCTCGCTGACCTGGGAGTAGAGCATCCGGCCCATCATCTGCAATGCTAGTCGTGCCTTGTCCATGGCCGACGTGATGACAACAGCTTGGAAATTTCCTCCCGAATATACCTCCCCAACAGCCTTGCCGTCCTTTTCAAAAGCATCCACCAAGGGGTTGTCGGATGTCGAGTTGAGCTCTACAGATATCTGTCGCCGAGCCAAAAGTAGGTCTTCGAGATAGGGGCCGATCCATTGAGGGCTCGTCCGGGTTGAGTACCGATCTTGCCAAAGCCCGCCACCCGTTCTCTTCCGGTTCTCTAGACCGACGACAAACTTCGAGCCTCTTAGGAAGTCCCGGATGTTAGCGGCTGCTTCGATCTGGCCTGGATGAGGCCGCGCAGCATGAACAAAAGGAGCCGCCCATTCTACATTTCCGCCCATCGCCTCGGACGCAAATGCCGTCAACAACTGGGCCAGAACAGCAAGCTGCTGCGCATCATGCAGAACCAGACTGGCCACAGACACTGACGGGGCGGTTCCATTGATGAGACCGAGGGCCTCCTTGGGACCAAGGCCAGTTGGCGAGATGCCACTATTCCGAAGAGCCTCGGATGAGGGAACCACCACTGCCGTCTTTCCTTGCCCTACCTGAACAAAGACATCAGGGTTCCCAGTGACAGCTCCAGCGATGTATGACATTGGCATAAGATCTCCCGACGCGGAGATTGTGCCTCGTAAAGGAATCAATGGTGTAATCGAATGATGCAAAAGCTTCACCAGCCTTTCCAAAACCTCCATACGCACAGAGCTCTGTCCCCTCATATTCTGGTTCGCCCGTGCAACAATCGCACCTCGCACCCATTCCAGGGGCATGACATGCGAAGGCTGTCTCTCCGAGTTGCTGCTGGGGTCTTTATCGAAAGAGGTGATGATGGCACTCTGCGTGTGCTGCAGAACACCGATCTGATTCTCGAGCCAGTCACCGACTCGAACATCAGCACTGCCGCCGAACCCCGTGTTTACGCCATAGACGATGTATTTGTGCGACAGATACTCGGCCAAAGCGTCAACACTCAGCGCAATGCGGCGAGCAAGGTCTGCGTCAGTGCTGATCTCGGGCTTGATACCGTAGCGGGCAACAGCAACGACAGAGGCAATGTCTAGGCTTTCACCGTCAAGTATAATCTTGCTCTTGGCGCTTTTGAGGTCTTGAAGGCATCTCCACGTCTCCAGAGTCGATCCTGCATGAGAGGAAGCCTTAGAGTATGTCATGTTGCTGGATAGGTCCAAGGGCAATGAGGCGAAAGGGTCATTATCTCTTGGGGAAAAACGACTAGAGACAAATAATAATGCCTGACTGATCTCCCTATAAGAACACGATATTTAGAAAATGAGGCTTGGTCGATGAAAGAAGTGCAGACTTCCACACTATTCAGAACAATGAGGTGAGAGAGAGTAGTTTTGCACCCAGAAGCAAACGCTCGAAAGATGCGAATGACTTACTTTAAAAATAAAATTAACACAACGACTAGCTCCTTGTATTGGCTGGCAAGAGAATTAACGGTGATTCGTAACTTCGGTCAGGTCAGGTGTAAGAAAGTCGGGGAGAAACTGGTAAGAAACCAAGGTGCGGGATACAAGTTACCTCGACATCCATGGAACACGAAGCGGTGAGACTCAGTTGATGATGAAGAAAAAAAAATACCCCAAGTGGCCGTAAAAGATACACAAGCAGAGTTATGAACATCATGTACATACGTCTCGAACTACTGCAGACGCCACGCGTCAGGGGACCCGCTAGGGTGATGCTGTATCACAGTTGTTCTGGGAGATGGTTGTGACAAGTCATGGCTGTTGTACAAAGGTCGATGCTTGTGATGGGGCATGTGACTGCCCGCCGTACAAGTCGGTCGATCTAGATATCATGTACAGCTTCTGCTACTTGTCAGTATATCAGGGTCTGCACCTTGACACCAAAACTATCACTGCTCACAGCACCAGATGTTCAAAATTTCATGTTTGTATCATGTAAGCTACACATACACGTCCTTATAGCATATCTACATAGACGACCTCATCTCGACCTCTCTGTTGGCAGCGTCATGCCAACCTATCTCTCCTTGCACGCACATCCGCCTCTCCAACGCTGTCAGACCGTCTCAGTCATCGCTTTGACCATGCACTCCCATAGCCTCTCGTATCTCTTGTTTGTTGAAATGGACCGCGATAAACGCCCCTTGTTGTATGATATGTGCCCTCTAAGAAAAAGAAAAGTAAACGAAAAGGACAAAAAAGTCTGCAAAGACTGGAAGAGCACAAAGTGCCAATGAAAGAAGATAAAAACCCATGCCGCTGTGCGCCGTCGCATGCACTTGATGTGGTTGGAAGGAAAGTAAGAAGATTAAGCACCTCAACCCAAAAATCGCCTGCAAATGCCACCGTTAATCACCAATGAATCAATGCCAATAGGTATCTTCGTTTTTGTTTGTTTTTGTACTGCGTGGATGGGGATTGGAATGAGATGTAGATGGGCCATCGAGAGGACACGTCCGTCGATCGAGTGCCAGTGCTGAGAGTTCATGAAAGTGTCAGGTTATGCGGTCCTGAGAAGGTATTGGCCATGTCGGAGATGAGGGATCATGGCAATGGAAATCGGTTGGACATGAGCCGGCAACGTCCGCCATTACCATCTGTCGTCATCCGATACTGTCATGTACTTGGGCATGCGCTTCAGCTGTCCGAGAAGTGAATCCAGTTCCACCCAGTTATCATTATTATCGGCAAATTTGCGATGTTTTCGGGATAAAATATGCTTTGGTCGGGTTAGCTTGCATCTATCAGTCTGTGGTGCATACTGAGTTTACCTCGTCAAAGTCACGGAACTTGTCCTGGCAATTTTCACAGTAGCCAGGCTTGAGGTCACGCTTGCTCTTCAACTGCGTCTGTGCCTTTCGCTCCGCCTTGTGACTCTCCTCTTCTTGTACCTCTGCAGGACGAGAAGTCTGTCGACCCATCGTCGTCGATCTACTAGAAGCGGCATCCATAGACACTTCAGCGAGACGACGCGAGCTCACGTCATGCGAGGCAGGCGCCGCCTTTTGAAGGACCTTTCGCTGTAAGCCGTGAACCTCCTTGCTGGTTCCGGCCTTGGCGCCGTTGACTCCCGATGTCGATGAGATCATCTGAGAACGAATAGCTGAGGTGATGTTGGAGGGCTGCACACCCGATGCCACGGGCTCTCCGGCGAAAAGTCGGCCAGTGCCAGCACGGCTCGTAAAGGCATTCTGTTGTCGGACTTCGGTCTGCTTGGACATGACAGCCTTGGCAGGGTTGAAGATTTCCGTTGGTGTTACGGCACGGACTCTGTTATGGCCATCTTCCATCTCCATCAGAGATCTCTTGCCAGTCACCGGCTTGGGTACGGGAATCTGTGGAGGCTTAAGGATGGGGACAACATCTTCCCGCTTGGCAGCACGTGCTTTTTCCTGTTCTCTCTCCCGTTGCCGGCGTTGCTCTTTGTCTGGGACATCAACTTCTTCCACAAAGGGACATCGCCCATTACCAACACTTCGGAACTGAGGCCACTCTCCATCTGACTTGTTGGCGACCTTGGGGTACTCCCGCACCATCATGGGCTTCTGTCTCTCATCCATATCCCAGATGTAGATGTGGGGGCCCTTGAAGTAGCAGAGCTCTCGGTTGACGGCTGTAGGATCACGGTCTGACGGGCCGTTCACACGCTCGTTGTGCAACAGCTGGAGAAGGTTGGGCTCATGAGAACCTTTGGATGTTCCATAACCTCTGGTACTCGCAGATCTTGTGGCGTACGAGTTACTGTTTGCAGTTTCCGACTCGAGCAGGACTTGCAGCATGGTCTGGAACTTGTCCAACGACCAGATCTTTTTGCCCATTTCACGAGCCTTATGGAGGACGTCATTGTTTCGTGACTTTATTCTCTTGGTGGGATCGTCAAGCTGCTGCGATCGCATTGGTGCATTTCGAAACTCGAAGAGCAACTTCCGACGGGCTTCTGTGTTACGGTCCAGCAGTGAAGGATTGATAGTCTGAGGTTGTTCCTCATGGTCGTGGTGGTCGCCATGGTGCTCGGACTGGTGTTCAAGTCCAGCCTCTGACCTCTCGGGGGGGATCGACCGGGTGGTGACGACATGGGTAACGACGTTGGAGAAAAAGGGCTCTTGACGCTATGATATTATTAGCAACAGCAGAAAACATAAGTGTTTGGAAAAACGTACAGCACCGAGGTAGGTTACCCTCTTGGTTAACCTTGCACGGATATCATCTGGAATACTCTCGAAGTAAAAGACCATCTTGGGAAACTTGGCACGATGATGCCTCTTCCATGCTTCCTTCTCGGTATCAATGTCTCGCGTTGTCGAAGTCGTAGCAGGTCTTGAAGATCGTTCCTTGGTGGGAGGACGGGCGACACCACGCTGGACCAGGACCTGGGCCCGAGTAGACCGAGTGGGCGAACGAACGCGCTGGGAGCCATTGTCGAGAACCTGCTTCTTCAAAGGCGGTGGCTGGCCATACATTTCTTCACGCTGGAGGTTTGCGTAGGACCGCTTCTGCTTGGCATAGCCTGCTAGAGCCGAGGCACCACGCAATGGAGAATTGGCAACATTGGGGTTGTTTGTCAACGGACCCCGTCTCGCGGACATGGCCGAGATGGATGTGGGCGTTGACGACAGAGATATGGTTGCCATATAACTTATCCTGTCAACATGCTCTGGTGGGGGACGAGATCAGAGCAAATAGCAAACAGGCTATTGAGTTGGGAATTCGGCAACGACGAATTTGGTTCGAGTCGTTGGGTTTGTTAACGTAGGCAGGTCGTTAGCAGTGGTGGTCGTTTGATGGTGAATGGTAACGGTAATAATGGTGGTAATGGTGGTTGTGAGGAGAGTGGAGGGGCTGGGCGAGCAAGAAACAAGCAGAGCACGCGACGCGGAGGGAGGGTCCGTCACGTCCAGAAGCGAGCAACCTCACAAGGCGGCGAAGAGTCGGAGAATGGGTGCGTAAGATATGTGGCGTGATAAAACGAAGCAGAAGAGGAAGAGGAAAAAGAACAAGACCTTTCTCTCTCTCTCTCTCTCTTTGAGGCTATTGTTGTTGTGTTGTTTCCCCCCAGTGGCCAAGCTATACGGGTTTTGTTGCTTTGGAGCTGGGAGAGAAACAAGCCAAGGTCACAGTGAAAGAGAGTGGATGGAGTTTTTGATGACTGAGCCAAAATGCGTGAACGTGAGGCAAGGACCTTGGCGCCTTCGCGCTTGGCAATAACAGCACTATGCCCGTCTCGGCCTCCCACACCTGCAGCGCCCCCGCCAAAGGCCCGCGGGGGTAGACCACTGAAGGCACTGCAAGAGTCCTCTGTAGCCTGCTGGAAGAACCTGCTGAAAGGAAAAATACGCACGGGCCTGGCGTCTCGGCCACCCAGCAACGGAGAGCCACTACGACCAGAAACGGGAAATTGGGAAAGAGAATCCTTGCTCTGAGTGACCATGAACCCATGGCACAATAAATAGAGAGGCTTATTAAACGAGAATAAACAATAACAAGGCAACCGAAGTTGGGACAGTTCGATCTAGAACTACCCTTCTGTCCCTCCGAAATGTTCGCAGCCTCTGCTACGGAAGAAGATTTTGTTGCGAGACAATGATTTCGGGTAAAAACACCTCACAGGCATGACCTATTTTCCAAGACAATATGGCCTAAAAATTATGGAAAATTTGCCCTTGTTATCAAAGAACCATCCATAGCTATAGGATTGATTGGATGGTCAGCAGTGCAAAAATAATATGTAGAGCATAACGTCAAACTTGCGTGGTAGGCACAACCCCGGCATCGTCTCGTCCAATTAAAACAACCCGACCTCTCTCCATTGAGCCTCAATTCGTCAACTCTCTTCCTTCCCTGCTCCAATCGCATACTCTCGGCATACATCTCGACGACAAACCGTCGAAGCATTGCGCTGTAAGCTTTGCGAACTCGGTATGTAAAACTAGTTACACTATTCAAGCTTGACAATCCTGTGCATTTCATCTAGCTTAGCTTCTCGCACCAGCTCGGTACTAATTCCTCTTCGTCCAGACAGCTAAAATGAAGCTCCCTCGAGCTCCATTCCGGAGCCTTGATCTACCCTTCCAAGCTGCGACCCGTCGACGAACCGTCTCCTCTAGGACAACAGTTTCATCAATAACAATAACAAGCACACCGCGTAGGGCTCTTGCCTCTTGTCTCTGCTCCTCCGTCTTGTCTTTGGCTGGCCGCCGTTCACCGGCCTCTCTCGCTCGTTCCTATGCTACCGTCTCCGCCTCCGACCTCCGGTTCGGCCAGCCAGTCCACGAAACACATCCTCACATCCTCAAGGCCGGTGAACGTTGGTCTCGCCCATCATTCTACTCTCCGGTTACAGTCCACTGACATGCACAGTCACCCCCGGTATCACCGCCCAGGAATATGCCGACCGTCGCGCCGCCCTCGCACATTCCATGAACGATGGCTCTATCGCAGTTCTTCATGCTGCTGCCCTCCAATACAAGTCCGGCGCCGTGTTCCATCCTTATCGTCAGGAATCCAACTTCCTCTACCTAACCGGCTGGCTTGAAGGCGACGCTATTGCCATTATTGAGAAGACGGGACCCGAGTATGGCGACTACGCATTCCACATGTTTGTCAAACCTAAGAACCCGCGAGATGAGCAATGGAACGGCTATCGCAACGGTGTCAATGCGGCCCGTGACATATTCAACGCCGATGAGGCCTATTCAATCGACGAAGCTGAAACACTACTACCCAAACTTCTTCAGTCTACGAAACTCGTATACGCGGACTTCCAGCCCCCGAAAGGAAGTGTCTCGGCCGCAGCGAACTGGTTATGGCGCTTCTTCTCCGGCAAAGACGCCCGGCCCGCGCGCACACCCCTCTATACCGCCATGAACAAGCTCCGCGTTGTCAAGAGCGAGGCCGAAGTAGCTAATATGCGCCTCGCGGGACAGATATCCGGGCGCGCCATCACCGAGGCCATGCGCCGGCCCTGGAACCGAGAAAAGGACCTTCACGCCTTTTTAGATTATGAGTTTACCTCAAAAGGCTGCGATGGCCCCGCATACATCCCCGTCGTTGCGGGCGGCGAGCGAGGGAACTGTATTCACTACACAGTCAACAACAACACATTCCGTGAGGATGAGTTCATCCTTATCGACGCTGGCGGCGAGTACGGAACCTACATCACCGATATCTCACGCACGTGGCCCGCCTCGGGCAAGTTCACGGCCGCCCAGCGTGACTTATACGAAGCTGTCCTCAACGTCCAGCGCGCAAGCGTCTCACTCTGTCGTGAAAACGCACGCCTCTCTCTAGATGATATCCACAACGCCACGGCGCGCGGACTTGTCGACCAGCTTAAAAGCATAGGCTTTGATGTCTCCCTCTCCAACATCGACCAGCTCTTCCCCCACCACGTGGGGCACTACGTCGGTCTTGACGTGCACGACTGCCCAGGGTACAGTCGCCGTGAGACGCTGCGCCGTGGCTTCTGCGTAACCGTTGAGCCCGGCGTGTACGTGCCCAACGACGAGCAGTGGCCGGCCGCGTTCAGAGGCATGGGTGTACGCATCGAAGACAGTGTGTGCGTGGACAGTGAATCGCCATACATACTATCTACCGAAGCGGTTAAGGAGGTTGCCGACATTGAGGCCCTGCGATAGCATGTTTTATATTTTAAATTAATGTAAGGGTGTTGCGTGGCACACGCCTTATNNAATTCCAGCACGTAGTGCTGAAATTGGTTTATCTTTTGACGTTTGTGGCGTAACGGCACTCCTCCCGTAACCTTCACAATTAAAAACAAAAACAAAAACATGTATATAGCTCCGCCAACTTACATAGACGGTAGAACGGCAGCATTGTCATAGAATGTACAACACCTGCAGATGCAACGGTAGCGTTGGATGCTGGTTAAAACGCTTTTTCGACCCCACTCGTCATTTTGTTGCCATGCCCACATTGTTGATGTTGAGGTATTATGATGAAAAACAGCACTGTTTACTCAAACATACCAAGACGGAAACCTTACAACACGTGCAGAACATGTTTACATGCCGGGTATTAACTAGTCACAGTCCTTCCGCAAGTGTCATGAATGTGTCACGTCCCAAAAGTGACACCGGTTGCAGAGTAGTCGCTCTCTATTGAGTTCAATCACCCGACAGCCATAAGCCGATTACCGTCTCCAGACAACAATCAAGCGTGTAGTTCCTGTTTATATGGGAATGATTCGCGAAAGAAAAAAAAAATCTAAAAAAAGGTTTCATCAACACGTCGCAGCGACAAGAGGATACGAATTTTGGAGAGAGATAATAGGACGAGCAGCGTGTAAACCACAATCATCTCTGGGGGTATATTCATACACAATCCCATTCACTCTGGGATTTAGAAAACATCTATCTCAGCAGAAGCCTCTCGGGTCGAAAAGAGTCCGGCTGTGGTTTTGCATGAGGAACGGCTGTCGTGCTGAAGCGCTGAGTAGCTGCTCAAACGCCTGCAGTCGCCGGGCCAGTTCCTGATGCTCCTTCTCGATGACCCTGCCGCGCCGTTCTAGATATTGAATATACTCTGTTGCCTTTGTCAAAACAGTCCCCTATTCACCATGTCAGTCATTGCGTACACAAAACATATCATCAGAGAAATATTGCCACTGACCTTGCTCACTTTGGGGGCTCGTCCTGAACTGCCATCTCCGTCATCGACACCATCTTCTGGTATCGAATGTAGTGCCGGAACAGCATCACGCAACTCGGAGATCTTGTCCTTCAAGTTGGTTCTATACTTTCGCTCAATGTCGTTATGAGCTGTTCGGTCCCCCGGTTTGATCTTTTCTTTGCCCTTATCTGTAGTGTTGGTCGTCGTTCGTGACAGACCGGGCCTAGTTGAACTGAGAGCCGTTCCAGCATCACTTGAACCCTCAGTCTTGACGTCCTGGTTCCGGGATGTGGCTTCTGTTGGGGTAGGCGTCTGCCTTTGACTATGGTTGGCGCTTGCTGGACCTCCCAAAATCGAGTCAATGCTGGCATTGAAATCAGGGGGTAGGCCTGTACCCAGACCAGCACCAAATCCTAGCCCAAATCCACTGGGGGGCATGAAACTGGCAGGTAAAATGGCAGGACCTGGCCGACCAGTGTTCATGGCGATGGCAAGAAGCCGACGGTGTTCGTCGTTGCTCAAAATCTGGTTGCCAACCCCAGGCATTGTCTGTCCATAGCCTGCGTTCATTCCGCCCTCACCCATACCAAAATTCGGCTCCATCCGTAGTCCTGGCTCGGGCTTCTCCCAACTGAGAGGTGTTGAGTACAGGCCTTCCCTTGGAGGAACCTCTGGCGGCGGCATTGTCTCAATCTTGGACAAATGCTCTTCCAAGCTCATGGAGTCCAGTCCTTCCTCATCATCGGACAACGCATTATCCAGAGCATTGTCGTCAAAATAATTCATCCCCTTGAAATTAGGGGCAGTCGCGTATATTCCTGTTCCCAAACCAGGAGTGGTGGCATTTGACCCGAAGCCTGGTCTAGTCCGTTGCGTCAGTTTTTGAGTCCGGCTGGGTTTCAGTTAGGAGCAAGCACACACCGGCTGGTATTCATCATGTCATAACGCTTTGAAAAATCGATCTCAAAACTTCCTGTTCTCTCAGCCTCGTCATCATCAAACTGAATCCAATAATCCAATGACTCGAGGGCGGAATCGGTGTCAACCTTGGTCCGCTTTCTGCCATGTTGCATGTCCCTTTTCCTTTGATGTTGGTGAGGCCGTGGGTGACCTCTTGTCGGTAAGGCGGTCTTGTGTTGTGTATAGGGGGATGGCATCGGGGCCTGTGTGAACGAGATGTCGCCAGGGGCAGAGCGCACTTCGTAGGATGGAACATTGCCCCCAGAAGGGGCTGAAGTTCTGTCGGGGATGCCTTCTAAACCGACCGGCCCCCATGGTGAAGGCTCCTGTTGCGGTTGCTGTTGCTGTTGCTGTTGCTGTTGCTGTTGCGGTTGCTGTTGCTGTTGCTGTTGCTGTTGCTGTTGCGGTTGCGGTTGCTGTTGCTGTTGGGACATGGTGCCGGTCGATGATTCGGCATTTTGATCTACGGGGTTCAGTGTCTGATTATTAGGCACCGAGAAAAAACTGAGCAGATTAGGATCCATCGCTAACACGGCATCCCGGCCTGGAGAGGCCTCTAGTCGTCAATGACGGGGGATCTCGTGTCAGCGGCCCACGGCAGGCCTGCGTTGATCGGTTCGGGTTTGACAGCGACCAAGTCGGTAGCGGCGAGGGGAAGAGCTGGTGCTGTTCGAAAGGACAGTAAGCTCACTCAAGAAAATCCGGGTGGTCGAGGATGTTTCGCGGCGCTGTTGAGGAGCAGCCGAAAGGTTGTTATGTCAACGTTGAGGGTTTGCGGGGGACAATCAGGGTGGCGAAGTCCCGGATTGGAGTGACAGCCTCGTAAAAGCAACGAGACGGCGCAAGGAAGGTTTTGTCAATCAAGACGAGGGCGGGCTGGTGAGCGACGCCTGTGCTTGCAGCTGGGGACAGAAGACCGGTGGCGGTTAAATGGTAACGAGATGTCGCGGATGGCGAGGTGGGGTGACGTTGAGATTGATTTGAGATCTGGAATAGCTTAATAGAACGAAAGATCCGGAGGTGTGGGAAAAGAAGCCAGCAAACAAGAGATAAGATGCGGCGACGGGAGAGATGGGCCGAGGAGGATGAGCAGACGTGAACAGGCTGGCCAAGGCGGACAATTGGTCATGTAACTGTTGACGATTTGACGAGGTCGGCAAGCTTGGACTCGGGCTAAGAGAATAAAGCTGGAGCAAAGGTAGGACTAGCTACGATCCTTTAGCAGCAATGTCCAAAGCGACGGCAGAATATCAGAATTGCAGGTGTAGGTGCGCAAAAAGGTGCAGACGCGAGCTCCTGGGACGAAAGATTTTACAAGGAGAAACACCAAGCACTCAGGCCATTGAGCATCAGTCAACAGGATGAGCGGATGGATACGGCTCCTAATTCGTTGGTTCGGCGGAAGCCCAAAACTCAAGAGTTGCGCGGGGCCGGGGATCGATTTTGGGGGAAGGCCTTTTGAGAGAACCGAATGCTGGGATCAACGCAGTTTGCGGACAAGGAACGGCTGGGTTCTTTGCCTTCTGCGATGTTCGCTGCTCTGAGGATTTCAAGCGTTTTTCTTTGCTTCTGAGTTCGCGATTGATGCCGATTGAATGGGTTGGGCAAATTTTGCTTTTGATTGTAAGAGCATGAGTGAGGGAGGCTATGTTGGGGTGGAATGTGAGAGCAGCTGGGAGGGAGGGCTCTTGTGTGAGGCGTGGCTTGAAG
>JABFEV010001246.1:0-10730 GCA_013618395.1 Fusarium domesticum | reverse complement strand
TCAGTGGGTGCCCGACGTTACCTGCTGGCTGACATTGACTAAATTCAGAACCCCAAGCTCCAAAATACTTGCCTAATTAACCAATCAAATAGCCACCCAGTTTGAAAATCAACATGATACAAACTCTTCAGACTCCCAGAGATCATCGTCACTCGCCTCGCTCTCAACCTCAAGAGTCACCGACCTCGACTCCAGATTCGTCGCTTTGGGTCTCCGCCCTACTGCTGGCTCAATCGGCTCTGCTGTCATAGCCCGATCTTTGATCTTTGGCAAAGACTCAACTGGTATAGCTACAGGCAGAAGTACCTCTGGTTCAGGCTCAGTAAGCACATATTCCAAATCACTGCCACTACCCATGAATACATCGCCATCCTCATCTTCGTCATCACTAGACTCGGCCTCAGACTCAGACTCAGACTTGCTGCGTGCTCTACTCTTGGGAATGATGCGCGAGTCAACTTCCGGAAGAGCCGTAGGGTCCTGTTCCCGCGGTTTTCTACCAAACATTCTTGCCAGGCGACTGCCCCAAGTACGAGAAGGAGGGTTCCTTGTTTCCAGGCCTATCATATATATTAGTAACGACTCATTTATATGTATAGAGGGAATTACTTACTGCCCCTGAGGTAATCTTCGAATGCCTTCTTCTGGCGAGGAGTTTCACCAAGCCAGTACTGCGCAAAGCCGGGCGTGAAGCGACGTCGTGAATCGCCCCTTTCTGCCCATGAGATATCCATCCGTTCAGCGAGAGCGAAGGGATACTGATAGGTGTCATCGCCATATGAAGCAACTGTTCCCGTTGGAACCACGGAAGAGTTTTCGGACTTCGCCTTGTCAGGGATCAATTCATCAGCCCCCTCCACTTCCGATTTCTGCTTGTCAAACAACGAAAGCTTCTGGATCTTTGGAGCGACGGTATCGCTATCATCTTCCTGCGCCGCCTCCTTATTATTCGTCTGCTCCCCAGGCTCTATCTTCTCAACGGAATCTTCGGGCTGCAAATGCAATGGCCAACGATCCATATCGAAGAAAAGCCCTGCCCTGCCTATCCGCGCAGGGTGTCCAAAAGACCAGACTGGCTCACGCAGCCTAGGCGCCGATATAATTTTTGCTCCAGGGCCGACCGATCGCTTGTTGCGAGTAGGAAATAGCATGCTTTTGTTCTCGTGCGCCTCGCGCAGAATTGACTTGCGAACAAGATTGTGCGCCTCGGAGGTTTTGTCCTGTCCAACACCAGGGCCGCCCCAGGAGAGCTTGTGTGCATCGGGGTCAGCGTACAGGACGACGTCCCGAAGCATTGGGGTGTTGCGTTTAGGCATGGGGCGCCATGAGGCGGGGATCTTTTCAGGATCTTGGGGCATCGTATTGAACTTGTCCTGGTAGGCAGTCATGAAGTCGTTGATCCGGTCGTTGTTCTCCTGTCTCTTTTTAGACGTGAGCTTTTCTTCTTGAAGAGCTAGGTCGTGTTCCAGTTCGCGGATCGTCTTACCAAGACGATAGGCGAGGCCGAGAAAGAAACGAGCCGTCTTGTGCATGTCTCTCCTTATGTTCTCAAGATAAAGGATGACTTGAGGCCACGAGCGACAGTCTTGAACTTCAGGAGTGGCAACAGGGCGTACCCGGTTATTGCGAATATCTTCCATGTCAACCGAAGTGGCGCTGCGTGCGTCCTCATCCGGATAATCAAAGAACTGGATGCGGTCCTCAGGATGATAATCCACCAGGGGACGACCAACTTGGATACCGTTAGGTGTAGAATAGACTGTCATCAGGCCCTGTTCCGCAAGAGCTGCCGCCTCTTTCAGCGTCTCTTCATGGTGGAACATGAACCGCTGGACAGGGCTACCGCAGTCTTTGTTCAGCCTCCAGAGAAAGGCGTCGAACTCTTTAGGTTGGGTGTCGACGAAGAGCGCCTGCGGGCTGATATCGTTCATCATCTCCCTGACCCTGGACGCGAACACTGTCGAGCTGACATTTGTTTCTCGAGACGGGGTGTCCTCAACACCAATCATTTTGCCGTTGACAGACGGGCCCGATAGAAAGGCAAGCGCGTCTTCATCCACGTCTTGAATTTGTTGAGGCTCACCACTGAAGGCCAGGTCGAGCCTTTTCCAATCTTTCCCGTCGATGCCCTCCTGAACAAGTCTTAAGACATCCGTGATGAACTCTCGGGGAGCCTTCCGACTAGCTCTCTTCAGGCCGGCGTGTAGACAGCGGCATCTTTTCAGGAACTCCCGCGTGTCTCGCATCCTCGAGTCCATGTCATCATGTCCATACGGAGCCCTGAAGCTGGCAGGGATTTCAGTCAGGTTGTCATCGCCTTTTTTCCGGAGCAACGCAAGCTTGTTGGTGTCCTCCATCGCTTCCCCAGACACAAACTGCGACCACTTGTTTTCCGCTTCCAGAAACCACTTGAATGCCAATGTGTAGCTGAAGGGATCACGGGAAGCCTCTTTGGGCACGTCGGAAACCTGGACAGTAGGTATGATGAGGCCCGCATGCTTCTGAGCTGGCTTCTCGGGCTCGGGCAATGCCAGCGTGCGCCAGGAGTTGCATGCGTAGATGTTCTCGTAGCTATTGAACTGATTGAGACACTGCTGGAGAGCTGCACGTCGTGCGCCGCGGAACTCAGAGAATCCGCGCAAGGAGTCGATGGTCGGCTGGATCATACCATTGGGTTTCTCAACGAGATCGGCTTCCGCGTCAAAGATGAACGGGCCTGTCTCGTCGAGCTGGTGAAGTGTAGTTGTCAAGCCTTTACCCATGCAAGCATCATACATAGCATTCTCTGTGAAAGCCATGTTGAAGCACTGGTCCTCCTCGTTAAGGGTGTCGTCGTCAAGCCTGTCTTCACGTGGCATAGGCTCGTTCATCGAGTCCCAGAAGGGATGAGTGTCGGTCTCAAAGTCCAAAAGATATCGTTCCAGGACTTCCCGAGGCATATCATAGTGGCAATCATGACCAGGCTGGATCTTCTGGTGGAGCAGCTTCCGCTCACCCATAGTATCTGAACACTTCCCCTCAAAAATGACCTCGCTACCAGGGAGATTTGACAAACGCTTACTCCACCGAGGGATGGTACGTAGAAATGTGAGGTCGAGCTTCGGTCGCCCATAGTGGTGCTGCTCAAAGACCCAGTGCGTATGAAGCATGTTGATAGCCTCATAGAGATCGGTGCCCCAGTCCTCGCCCTGGTAGTTCTTGAGCAGGTACGCAAAGTACTCTGCCAGCTCGGCAAATTTGCGTGGCCAGTCCAAGGTGCGGTCAACGTCCTCGTCAGAGAGGAAGTTCTTGGCCCGGCTGAGCTGGATCCTAGGCGAGTCGATCTTCCAGCCCTTGTAAGGATGAAGAGAATTGTCAACGGTGGAGCAAGTACCGTTCTCCAAGAGCCAGTCACGGAGCCAATTTGCGATGCGCTTGTTGACCTCGTCCTGGTCCTTGTCCTGGCCCCAAGGTACTCGAGATGAGGACGTCCGAGTGCTCAATGTGAAGCCAGGTAAGACGTCTCTGTTTGGTGCCCCTGATGTCGTAGTATTGGGCGTGGTCGCTGTAGACTCGTCTTGGTCAATCTCCATTGCCTCAAGAAGATAGATCGGAACAGAGAGTCGATTCTCATCTTGATAATCTTGCGTACTGGTACGGTTGGTCGAGGTGATTGTTCGCGCAACCATAGCAACCACCGCATCAACTGTTATGTCGATTCATCAGTAAAATAACTACGCAATGAAGAGAAGCAATCGTCACTTACGTTGGTCTGATCCTTCACTGTCATGTTGTTCAGCCCCCTCAACATAGTCATTGTCTTCTCCTTGAATATCTCGCCTCTTTTCATCAAGAGCTCTTTGTTTGCCTTCTTTGTCTCGCTTGGACTCGAGAACAGCGACTCTGTTACTCCGCCTAGCCCTGGAGGTGGTGCCAACAGTAGTAGAGACTTGACGAGGTTGGGCTTTCGCTACAAACTTTGGCTGCCCTCTTCCTTTCTTCGTCTGAATGGAAGTGGCTGTATCGGGAAGGGTCTCTACTACATAAATGGTCAGAAATCAATATCATCCGGGACATTCGGGATGGTGCGTGTATTTTTCAACATGTACCCAGGAATCTCTTCGTGTTTATTTACCTGAATCCTGAGACTTCTTGGGTAATTCCTCTTCTCGTTGAGACGCAAGAGGAGCTTCTTCTCGTTGAGATGCTTGGGGTGCCACTGCTCGTCGAGATGGCTGCTCTTTACGTGGAGATGCTCGAGGAACCTCTTCTCGCCGAGATACCTGAGGGGACACTGCTCGCTGAGACGCAAGAGGAGCTTCTTCTCGTTGAGGTACTTGAGGTGACACTGCTCGTCGAGATGTCCGAGGAGGCTTTTTTCGTTGAGCTGCTCGGAGTGCCTCTTGTAGAGGTAATCGAGGGACCACTGCTCGTCGAGATGCTCGAGGGGCCTTGCCCTCTTCATCCGTTCTGCCGTCGACCCGTCCTCTGAGATTCTTGCTTGGGCTTCGTGATGTAATCGACTGCTTGGGCTTTTCCAGCTTCTGAGGGCCACGCCTATGTTCGATTTCTTCCTCCATGCGGTCGATTCTTGCTTGGGTAAGGTCGACTAGGTCTTGATGCCGCTGGCTCGGCTCACTCTTGATGGACGGTGCTTCCTCCCATTGTCTGAGTCTCTCCTGGTCCATATGGAGCCACACCTCGAGAATATCAATTTCATCGCCGGTGGAGGACATGATTCGTTCCGCCGCAGGGAGTACTTCTGCATCCCCAGTCAGCCTCTTCGGCTGGCTACCTCTGGTCCTAGGCATATTGACAAAGATGACTGAAGTATGCGAATTCAGAGTTTAGAGTTATGGCAGGATAGAACTGAAGATGAAGTGTAAAGCACAGAAAGGCAGTCTGTCAGAGAACAGGCGGCACAAGTGATTGGTATGGACAAAGGGAATGGAGGGGAGAGGGAAACGTGCCTGGAAATAAAGCAACATGATTGTTGACGGAACCGGGCGATTGTCTGTATTTGAGTGATTGTCCTGATTTCTGAGCTGTCTCAAAGAACTTGTCCTTTCAAGATGCACAGGACATGAAGGCGTCCGTCCTGAGGTGTTCCCAACATTGACGCCTCGCAACAACTGCCCAATAATACGGACAAAGAATTGGAAAGACCGCTCTCTCAGGGCAACTGTGGTTCTTTCAAGATAACTTGTGATTCCATGTTTTTCGAATACGTACTGCGCCACCGTGGTACTAAATGAGGCATGTGAGCGAAAGGAAGAGGTTGCGCCTAGGGTTTCCTTTGTCCGCTCAGCGACGCCACGACTTGGGCACGTAGCATCACGCATCGACAAAGAATTTGATGAGGTGGTGGAGCAAACTTGACTTGTTGCTTGTTGATAATTCCCCAGTCAAAACTCTCAAGGCTCCCTGCCGAAGACAAGTTGATTGCTGGCCCCAAGCTACATCGTGTGTCATGGCCGACCAACCCAACAGTGCTCCCAAGGAGCCTCCGTACCAGCCCAGGGTTGAACACAGAAGCGACTCTCCCTCTCTTTCTAAAAAAGGCCAATCTCCACGAAGAGGCCCACGCTTACTCGGTAAGGAGAGCGAAGTCCATTCGAAGGAGATCTTGAAGCCGCCCGGCGATGGCCGTTGTGGCTCTTCTCTCGATAAGAAGCGTGGAGCTTCTGACTCTCAAACAGACCCGCGACAGAGGCAAGGGTTCTACCATAGTCCCTCTCAGACTCCTCAACAAACCCGAAGGCCCGTCCCTATCGACTGGACGCCGCCCTTGGCCATCGGTGCATCTCTCGGGAACAACCTGAGTCGGTTTGAGATTGCTGAGCGAACTGTGTTGCAATGGGAAGCCATCGTTGCAAACGCTCGCGAAGCCCAACCTGAAGCAGACCTTTCAGGCTTGGAAAAGACTATGGAGGCTGCCAAGCGCGACTTTGAAGCGATGGAAGCGACACAGGAGAACCTTACGCCCGTGTAAGTTTTGGCAACTCGTATGTGTAGCGTCGACTGACTTGCTAGAAACGAACTCGAGTCTGTCCAAAGAGAGCTGGTGTATGAGCGAGTTGAAGAGCTGGAGGCCCTGCTCAGCCAAAGTGAATGTCCTGCTGGCGACATCAATATTCGAGCGGCAATCAATGCCTACCGTTACAAACAGATCAAATGCTGGGATAAATGGACTCTGATCTACTCCGGTTATATTGTCGACACCTGCCCCAGTTTTGAATCTTTCAGCCATGATCGTGAAAAAAGAATGGACCGGTACTATGAGGAGCATGGTGAAGGGTGGCTCTGGTATGAGCCCCCATTGGTCCCGAGTGGTGGCTCAAAGCCCGAACATATGCTGGCAGCAACCTGGGGAGAACCGAGGCTTGACTCCAGTGGGCAGACAGGAACCACTTGTTTGGCCTGGACTATCTCGATGGGATTCCGCCGCGTACATGGCTTTCACAGTCGGTTCGTGAACGGCACCGCCACGTCGACTAGCGCAACGTCAGCCGACAAGGTGCCGCCCTACTCGATCCAAAAGTACATTTCGCGGCGAGATGGCCACACCAAAACGAGGGCAGTTGTCGCCCAGGATGACCCTCAAGCCCCACGATGCGTTTTCATGATGCACCTTGACAGCGGTGCTAGCTTGCCAAGTCTCAGGAAAGTAGACTTACCCCTGCTTGGAATCGACCCTAAGGCTTATCCGGCACAGTCACTGCTGGCGCTTACCACTGCAAACGGCACGGTACACGCTCCCATATACGAATTGCGTGCTGACGTTTGCCGCCATAATGGAGAATCCCTGGTCGGCGACAACCCAGTATGGCCAAATGAGCGACACGATCTCGGCGGCATCGTTCCTGTCTCTGTTCTCGCCATGGGGCAAGGAAGCGATGCATTGTGCCAGGATATCGAAGAGCGGCTCCGAAAAGGCGCAGAGGTCAGTGAAGAGGCCCTGGCCAAAAGGTCGAAACTGCTAGAAACACGTCTTTCCGGTATGCTTCCTTTCCAGGTATGCTATTCTGGAGGTGCACCAGGGTTGCCATTATGGTTTGGCGAAGATCGGCGCGACGTACTTGGGGCGGATCGTATGCCAGGACAACGTCGCTGGGAGGTGCACAGGCATGTGAAGGGCGAGAGGAAATACATGCCGCTGGTGGGAAGAGAGAGGCCGAGTATTCGATTCGAACACCAGATTGACGATCACAAAACTCTCATCGACACCGATGTGCCGGGCTTGCCTGGAGCCAGTGTCTTGACCCTAGTTGATGAAACCAAGAACCAGTCTTACTGGCACGAGCCGGGAGGCAAGCGGACACGAGAAGCGATTCCTAAACCGAAGATTAAGAGGCCTTTGAGTAAGGAGTTGACGACGTTGCCATTGCCAATGAAGAGGCCCAGGTATGATTAGGCAGGTAACTGCTTGATAGGATGGCACATGGGTGATGATGGTGACGACTTGATGTCTGTGGTGGTACATTTGCATTAGTGGTCCTGTAAAGACGTAGAAGATAGATTTACGTTTGCTTATATATGCCGAATGTGAAGAGTATATAATGTTGATGCAGTGAATATGAAGTTCAAGTCGTTGAGTGAAGTCCGAACCGGATATGTTACTCTCTACAATAACATGACAAAAGTCTGCCCCCACCCCCATCAATCCACAGCTCTCACTATGTCACCACGATATTTCATTTCAATACAATTTATCCAATTCTGCATTAAATTTAATAAAAACTAGCTTAAATAAAAGCCCTGATTCTTAGCTTTAATATTTGGTATACCAACCACGAGCACGGATGCAAGCGCGAAGCCGGCGCTCGAGTGAGTTCAAACATCTCAAAATATCAGCCTGGGGTATCCCTTGCCACGCAATGTCAATATAGCGTTGAAATTCGGCCCTATCGGCCTCGTTATCCTTTAAATCCTTAAGATGAGGGAACATTCTACGTAACCGTCGCTTTAGAATATTCCAAATATTCTCAATTGGGCTCAAATCCGGTGAGTTTGGCGGCCAATCTAAGAGTTCAATCCCATAAGAGAGCAGCCACTCCATTGTTGAATTAGATGTATGGATTGGTGCGTTATCTTGTTGAAATCTTCGTGTGCCGTTGTATGATGGTAGGAGACCTTCCTGAAGGGCTTTTTGATAGCTCCAAGAGGAATATCCTGTTCTTCTTGCGCGTTAATCTTTAGTCATAAGGATAATAAATGATCGTCCTGTTTTCCAAATTGCTGCCCAGAACATTATAGAAATCAATGGCTTAACGTGGTCTGTCTTATTGACAATTTCCTTATTATATTTCTCATATGGAAGACAGAAGGCATATGCGTTGGGGTTGTTGCTTTAATTCTGTATAGAGACTTCATCTGAATTAATCATCTATATAGTTAGCTTCTAGACATAGGGTTTAACTTTAAAGTGGAATACCTCAACCAGTTCTTCAATATCTTCTAGCCAAACTTGACACCATTGTCATCTGATTCTTGCCGTTTCTTTATTTAGTTTTGGTCGTTCAAGAGCTTTCCATTTGCGCTTATAATAGAAGGAGATGGCTCGCTGTATTGTCCGCTTAGATACCAGACTATCAATTGAATCAACAAGGGCGTCCCACGTGATAAGACGGCCCTTGCGAATAAGACGAAGAATATACCGTTTCTGCGCCCTTGAAAGGTTATATGGACGACCAGACCGAGGCCGATTTTGTAGCGTTGATGTTGCTATAAAGTGATCTTGTATGGCCTTGACGGTCTTATGGTCTGTTCGGAATTCCTTTGCGACGCGCCGATAGGACCATTTTATGTGTAGTAGAGCCACCATAGCTCCTTTTGCTTCCAAAGAGAATTCCTCACCTTTCTGACGGTTCGGACATAATAAATCTGCAAGAAGACGCGTTTCTGACATTTTTATGGTGAGTTATAAGGTAGAAAAGAAGGTATTGTTGTCGTGGCGCTATCGCGAATTAATCGCGGTCGCGTTAGGTGGGGGCAGACTTTTGTCATGTTATTGTACCTAACCGAGTGTGGCTGGTTGATGGATGGTGGCTAAACACATGGCTGAATGCATGGCTGAAGCTGACGGTACAGAAGCACCAATTATACTCGGACAACAATGCTTTGAACAGTTTAATGAAACGCCAAAGCAGCTCTCGGTTGTATCAACTCCAAAATCAGGCATCAAGGATAGTTAAACGAACGACATCATCATATGGTTGAAGGACCACTACAACAATGAACGTTGCCAAGCGACAGCCACCACTTAGCCACAACGTTACTGACGACCAGGCGTGTTTGAGATCCCCTCCCCGACGCTAATGGACCCATGATTGTGGGACCTCGAATCGAAAATACTACAACGTAGGTGCCCAAAGTAATGTAACCCCGCCCCACACAGACAGGGGGGTCAAAGAAGTCACTTTCTAGCCAACGAAGGTATGCAAAGAGAGGCAATTTTCTACCTTCTTCATCAGCATCACGATGGAAGCCACAGAAGCTATACAGCAGCAGCTTCTACAACTTCAACAGCAGCAGCAGCAGCTTCTTATTCTTCATCACCAACAGCAGCATCAAGAGCTCTTGCACCAGCTTCGAACCCCTTCCCCTCCGGCCCTACCTAGCCCAACTTCTCAAACCACACGCGATATCCGGCTTCAAATTCGAACCCTACGAACAGCTAACTGGACCTATGACCAAATTGCCCGGCACCTTGGTCTAACAAAGCGACAAGTTCAATATGCCCTATGCACAGCTACTTTAACCCCTCAACGCCGGTCTGGTAGGCCGCCTTTGCTGACCCCTGAAGAGACGGAGGAATTGATTGAATTTATCTCTCTCTCATAGCGGAATAGGCGAATTACCCTAGCCAAGTTGCCAGCAGCTTTAGGTTGGACCTGTTCAGTACATGCAATACGTACAGCCCTTCAACGAGCTGGCTATAAGAGATATCTAGCACGTTATAAGCCCCCTATAACGGAACGAACAAGACTTAAACGATATGCTTTTGCAGAACGATATCGAAGCTGGTCTCTTGATGATTGGAAGAAGGTCCTTTGGTCTGATGAGACCTGGGCTATAGGAGGGTCACATACACGGGTCTGGGTCACTAGGAAGGCTGATGAAGAGCTTGATCCAACTTGCATTCTAGAGAGGCATTAGCGTAAGAAGGGATGGATGTTCTGGGGCTGCTTCTCTGGTCTAACAGGCAAGGGACCAGGGATTATATGGGAGAAGGAATGGGGCACGATAACCTCAGCTTCTTATTCGGAACACATTGTCCCTTTGATTGACGGCTGGCTTCGACTTCATCCTGATCAACAGCTTCTCTTTATGCAGGACAACGCGAGCTCTCATGTTGCAAGGGATACCCTAGAGGATCTAGAAGCCCGTGGTATTGTATTGCTTGAATGGCCTCCGTTTTCCCCTAACCTGAACCCAATTGAATATGTTTGGAATAAGATGAAGGACTTCTTGCAAGCTTATTATCCTGAAAATCCCACATATGACCAATTAAGGGCTGGTTTAAGGGCTGCTTGGGAGGCTATTTCAGAAGACTGGCTTATGGAATTACTCTCTCAAATGCCTCAACGCTGTCAGGATGTCTATGATGCTGAAGGAAGGTTTACAAAATGGTAGTCTAGATAGCTTTAAACTGACCTCTCTTTGAATACCTTTGTTGGCTAGAAAGTGACTTCTTTGACCCCCCTGTCTGTGTGGGGCGGGGTTACATTACTTTGGGCACCTACGTTGTA
>JABFEV010001245.1:0-46789 GCA_013618395.1 Fusarium domesticum | reverse complement strand
TACTTTGGGCACCTACGTTGTATTTGCTCAGATCCAAACTCCCAAGATCTCGTGGCTTTTTATCTACTAGTTAGCTTTCAACGAAGGGGACGAAGAAATCCCATGATCCCATGATCCCATGATCCCATGATACATTTACGTAAGCCGCGGAATGCGAAAAACTGAAAAACATGCATTTTTCTTGCTTCCCCGTCGAGATAGACTTTACATTCCTATCCCTTGATGTCAATGTGTAGAACCTAGGAGCGTTTTTCGATTGGTTTCATTCTTTTCTTTCAGCTTCTACGATCAGTTGTAGTTGAACCTAGAAAAAAGAAAAGAGTGACACTAACGGCTTACAGGGATCAATTCTGTCTCCACCAAGACCGGTACGATTGCCTGTCTATCAGAATATTGGGGAAGACATGTTTTTCAGCTGCACATTCTCTTCTTTTCTGCAAGAAATCACAAGCGGTGAGGACATGCACATGCATTCACGATATCAATCATGCTATGTGACATAATACCCTTGCTGTTATCACTTACAACTGTGAAAACAAGCTTCGGTAGCAATCCTTTTCTTAGAATGAAGGTATCATGGGTTTGAACAAATCAGTCCTCATCACAGCACACAAACGTGACAGTCACAACTCATCTTTTCTCCCTCCATCGCCCCCCAATGATCAATCACCAATCTCTCAAAGGCCCATCACGCTACCCCCCCTCCAAAGAAGCTCGCCTCACCTCCTTACTCCCTCCATCTTCATCATTGGTCAGTCACCAAGACACCCATCGCAATGCCGTCCGCCTTGTTATAATCCTCCCCCGGGCGGTTTCCATATTGTTTATTGGCCGCCACCAAATTCTTGCCCGCCTTGTTTTTCTTTTCCTCTTTTCTTTTGCTTCTCATGTCCGTTGCAGCGTAGCATTAACCAACGCCCGCCCCGCCAATATCCATCCCCTGGTCCAACCTCGGGGATATCGGTGGACTAGCCTGAGAAAACCAGCAAATCTGCAAAACTGCTTGACCGGAGAGAAGCCAGGCGTATTTTCTATCATCATTTCTTGTCTCACTGCATGCATCCCTGTACTTTTCCTCTAGTGGAATCTCCAGCCTGATGCAGTGAGACGGAGGCCCAAAACGTGCCATTTAGCGTCATTCTGTCGTTGACTTGAACATGTGTTATCGACTGTAGGAAGGTAGTATAAGCACAAGACCAGGAGTCGTGCCAATCATGCCCACTCATAATGAAGACTTTGTAGTTGAGAGGAATCTCAAGTAGATTATTGGAAAATACCTACTTTGATCAGATGAGCCCATCTAATCATATCCCCCCAAGTACAGTTCTTCCTTTGGTAAAACGTATGTATTTGTCTTGCGCAGAATCTCCTTCCAGCGCTGGCTCATTTTGCTTCTTTTGAAAAAGGCCATTTGATCCTGTTCACTCTAGTTCTTTTATACAAGAAACACCTCAGAAAAAGCTTCAGCCTTTCCCATTCCTCGACGTAACCCGTCCCAGCCAGTTTGTGAAAGGAGAGAGGGTTTAATACTTTCAAATCAAAAATAACAAGGTATCTTATGATCCGGAACCAAGCGAACGTGTCTCGACCCTGTTTCTTCCGTCTAATCGAAAAGAGAACGCCCAGAGCTTGCCCTTATAAGATTTGGGAGCAATAACGACGAATAAAAGGCGGATTGGGGGAACAAGATGAAGAAAGAAGAAGAAAAAGTTTCGAGATAGGAACAATACCTCCATTCTCTGATTCAAAACATGGGCAGGACCCCTCCAAAACAAGAATTTCGCTGCGCCAGAACTTTCATGCTTCTACAAGATGTCGATTCTTGCCAACCTCTTTCGTAAAAATCCTCAGTTAAACTCCGCGCTTTTTGAATAAAAGCAGATAATAAAAAGGGTAGGACTTGACATAGAAAAGTGTGTGCCAAAGGAAAATAAACATGAATCCCCCCCCCCCCCAAAGATACAGGTAGAAGATAGATGCAGGTGAATGGTCCGAGAAACAGTTCCGGACTTTCGTTTCATAATCATGAATAAAGTGGTTTTGGGTCATGCCGGCGTGTAAAATATCCTCGCTCGGCTTTTTGGACGCAAAATTGTTGGTTTGGTCCTCTGCGGCGTGAAGAAATGAATTGACTCCAGGAGATTCAGGGTATTAAAAGATCGAGTATGGAATCCAAGGAATCAACAGAGAAAGAATCAAAATGGTCCTCGGTGGGTGGTTTTTTGTCGGTCTTTTGTTTGAGTGATAAATATCCAATCCTGGTAAGACAACGACTCGCAAAGCTCATGGGATTCATGAGCTTCAGTAGCAACCTTGGAACGTAGGCATAAAGGGGACCTGTTGGTGGAAGGGGATATGGTGCTGAAGCATCGGCACCTGTTGAACGTATTTTACCATATCCCAGATGGGGAAGTAGGATGATTTGGGCTGGCAAGGAGCCTGGACTGAAACGGGAACTTGGGGCATAGGCTGGCACATGATGGGTTGAGGTGGGATAGCCACTGGTGCCTGGATGGACATGGGTCCAGAGTACTTCTGCGGGACGAACTCAGGAGTGTGGTAGATGAATTGCTGTTCCCTGGGATCCTCTGGGTCATAGGTCTGAGGCACAAACTCAGAGGGGTTGTCCAACTGCCGGCATTCCTGGTCAAAGTCATCGTCCAGGTCGTCGATGGTGGAGGCGCTCGACGTGAGCGAGCCCTCGTCATCAGAAGAGGAGGCGGGCGACAGAGGTAAATCGTAGTCGTAGTCATCGATGATGACGTCCTCGCTTGAAACGTATTCGATAATGTGGTTTGGTGATGTCGGTGGTGATGGGGGAGACATGGGCGGCACGGTAAACCTAGAGCAGGCCATAATCCTGGTTCGGAGCTCCGGAAGAGTGATCCGCTGCTCGGGGATGGGGTTGAAGATCCGTCCTAGAATGTCGTTGAGTTCATCCGACACGGGAAGAATGGTCTTGAGGAAGTCCTTGGACGCGGAGTAGGCACGGTAAGTGGAATCCTGGAAAGAGGCCTGCTTCCATGGGTTGCGTCCACAAGTCAAGTTGACGAGAATAACTCCAAGACTCCAAACGTCATTGGGAGCGCACATGTAGTAGGGCTTCCTGGCAGAGGGGTCCAGACATTCTGATAAAGGAGAAAAGGAAGCGTTAGTTCATGTTCTCAGGGCAGTGTGAAAGGGGACAGTAGTAGTAGTAGTAGTAGTAGAAGAAGAAGTAATAGTAAGGGAGGGGGCAAAGGAGAGTGGACGAGGAAGGGAAAATGTAAATACCTGGACTCATGTAAAAGGTGGAACCGCAACCGTAGTCTTCGGATCGATCATCAGAGGTAGCAAGACCAAAGTCTGCCAGCTTGACGGTGTCTCCATGGTCGGTGACCAAAATGTTCTCCGGCTTCAAATCCCGGTGGTAGATTCCCAGTTTGTGGCAGTGCTCAACGGCATCCAGGATTTGGAGAAAGATATTCCTGGACAGTTCATCCTTACCAACGTACTGACTGCGCTCTGTGATATTCAGGAAGAGGTCGCCCTCAGGGCAGTACTCTAGAATAACATAGATACAGTCGGGATCACTGACAATCTTGAGCATCTGAACGACATTGCGGTGTTCTGATGCCTTCCAGTGTAGACGGATCTCGCGCTGCTGGTAGGCAAACTGACGGTGCTCCAGGGGAGTTCCATCGGCATTGAACTTGCTGAGGCACTTGACGGCATATTTACCTCCGGTCTTGAGATCGACAGCCAGGTAGACGACGCCATATGCGCCAGTACCAAGGATATCAGTCAGCTGGAGAGTACCCTCGAGCACGCGTCCTAACCTTTCCTCGGGGGCGAGAGGCACGCATCTTGTCGGAAAGCGTCGCTGGGGATAGGCCTGCTGGTTGGCGCACTCGGGATGGTCAAATCCAGGAGAGGCCGGAGGAGTCTGGTAACCATAGGGGGCATGATGCTGCATGTTATGTGGTTGATGTCCAAAAAAAGGGTCCTTAAGTGGAAAGCAATCGGGTTGAACCTTGGCAAGCGGGCACCAAATGGAAGATTAAGAGAAATAGAAAAGGAAAAAAGAGATCGATGGAAAACACAGCAGTGATATTTTCCGAGAATGGCCACAATGAGAATCCTGTCCAAAAGTCCAAAATGGGTTTCCTTTCAAGTTCCTGTGGATTGATGGTTGGTCGTGTAAGTCGAGGTTTGGTGATGTGAGATTGTGTGTGAGTGTTGTCGCAAAAGTAAGGAAACTCCCGATGGCCGAATCAACGGGTCGAGATATTTTGCAGGGAAGCAAACTTGTCCTGTTGCTGTCCGGCGGGAGAAGAGATGCTAAAGGTGATCGTAGAATAGTTGAGAGAAGATGTTGATATATCGACAAGTAGGCGGGATGGGGGAGGTCACGACTTGGATAAGTCAGGCCGGATTAGTGGGATGAAGGAAGTCGGAAGGAGTGTCGAGTATGGTGATAAGGTCCCTCGAAACCAGATGCGCAAGTCGCAAGGGGGGCGGGAATAGACGACTAGTTAACGTAACTTGGACAAAAAAGAACAAGGCGAGCGAGCGAGAACAGGATGCGTCGTACTCAGGTACGTACCCTTTGGCACGCCTCAGGCCCGGGATTGTGTGGAGGAGTATCCACACAATCAACAAGATCCACCGCCTTCTTACTACTACAACTAGTTTCTAAACATGAGCATGGGAGGGGCCCCCTCCCTTGGCCCTTATTCTTGGTCTTGGGCCTTGGTGCGTGTTAATGCGCCGGCTATTCCTGTCTGGCGCGGTGGCCGTGGAGTCGTCCGTGGAGCATTGTGTTAAGGTTCGCCTGTCTCGAAGAGGATGGAAGGATGGGATGGATGGATGGGAGGGGTGGGCGTCTCATGGCGTCCAGTGCGTTGACTAACCAGACAAGGGTTGGCTGTGCTACGGTGACGCTGAGCAAGATACGAAGAGGCAAGGATCTTAGTCTGACACACGGAATCAACTGTATCACACACACACACACACACACACACACTCACAGTCTCAGAACTCAAGACTCACACTCACTCACACACGCACACGCACAACAACCCTCCCGCCCTCCTTGCACAACTTTCGACACAAGACCCTCGTCCTCCTCGCCCTTATCTGTCACTCACTTTGTTTCCCTCTCACACACGGGCTCTGCACTAACGCCATCCCATCGGCCCACTTTCCCAGGCCACCCGTCCTCACAGGCTCGATTGCTTCCAGTCAAAAGGCCACCTGTTGATGGGGCGGAGAGATCGGATGTGAGCGTGCATGGTGCCTTGTTGATGTGAGTCCGAGGCTGCGTATGTCTGTCGCGTCCACGCACGCAGTAAACAGTACAACGGTAGCAAACAGTGGGTACCCATCGAACTTGTTGTGTTGCTATTACTTGCTGCTATTACTGCTCCTGTTACCGTGTACTTACTGTGTCTCCCTGCTGACGCCCGTTACCGATCATCTTTCACCTCACTTCACATTGTGCGTGAATCAGTTCCTCCCTTCACTTTCACCTAGCCCTGGAAATAACGGATCCTGCTCGACTTTTTGTCTTTTGCCGAAATGACTGGATAGCTCCCACCGTCGGGCGAATTGTCATAATCGACAAGCCCCTACCCTAGGTACGATGGATCATCAAGTTTTGCCCTCTTGCCTGCAGCAAGCCTTGTCCATCTCCTGACTTTTTTTGCCTTTACCTCCGTGCCGTCTCCTCAAAAAGAGAAAGAGAAATAGAAAGAAAAAATAAAATAAAAAAGTCCGGCCCCGGACGGCGCGGATCAAAAGGTCAGACGCTTCGGAGACCTACGCCAGACGTGACAGACCATGAATGGTCACATACAGAGTTTGATCGAGGCTCGTGTGTCAAGTAGTGCTTTCGTAATACAACTATGCTTCGCCCCCCTCTGAATCCACCAGTGCCTCAAGTTCCGTGACTGGAACGGGAAGTCAAACCTTCGCTGACTGGAATTCTCAAGCGGTTATTATTGTCAAAGAGGAGGAAGTAAAGGGGAAGAAGCAAGACCATTGGCCCAGGTGAATGATTGGTTTGTGGTGAACAATCGGGTGAGTGTTCTCTGGCGCTCTGCGACGTGTTTGTGGATGGAAATGCATGAAGTCATGGGTACGGCCATCTTTGAGACCGTCGGCGCCCTTGTGCAGCACTTGGTGCACCTAATGCATCCATAACCCTTCACCAGGAGCCTCTGTGTGCTGTTCACAGGGAGCCCTTAGGTCCATCTCTGGGCGCTAACCAGCCCCCAGCTGCAAGCTGCTGGTTAGGAGGGAGCCAAACAGTAGCTCTGAGCTGCCCATCTGCCCAGTCATCCGAGGGCATAAACCGGGCACCGCCTGTTTCCACTCAGTGAGAGGGCGATGATCAGTACACCATCCATCTGCGCGTCTTGTCCAATGGTGGCTGGAGGAGTGGACGGCTCGGCATGATGCATCCCATTTCGGGCTGGTTCAAGTCCCTCAGGAGCAAGCACCGGGCGTTGTTGTTGGCACTGGTGAATATTCGTGCGTGTCTGACAAAAACAGTCTCAGCCAATAGTAGTGCGCGACAATAATTATGCAGGAATCGAGCGGCAGGATCGACATGCCTAGTGAAGCAGCTGAATGGCTGGCTGCTAGTTGTGCAATTCTGCGTCAATACCGGGTCAAACCACGATGCAAGTCGATATTGCGAGGCTCAGACGGGAACGGCGGATACTGGGTTTGGTGGTAATACCAGCATCAGTGTGCCCTGTAAAGGATGAATGGGAGATCCCATGCCGTGATCGTTGTCAGTTGTTGGCAAATTGGTCGCCTCAGCCCGCCTCCTGAGTTTGTTGGTCTATTATCTATCCACTTCTAAAGTTTAAGTCGCAGGCGGCAAAGCGAGGCTGGAGACAGGACAGGCTCCAAAGGGCATGTTTGAGAAAGAGGCTCGTTCCGTCATTCATCTTGATGAGATTAGAGTGGAAGAATCTCCAGATGCCAGTCTGTCTCAACGGCACATGTCCCATGTCGATACGTGAGCTTGTAATTAGTTGTAATCACTGAGGCCCTTCTGGTGCAGATTGCACACCGATTGCGATATCAAATCTTACTGGTGCGTGCGGGGGCGCAGCATGTCCTCGAGTTGCCAGAAACAGTCCGTTGCAGGGCTGCTGTTGTGAATTATGTGTTTAGGATACAACACACATACAACAACCCTGTTGCAAGAGTATCATCGATAGGACTACGTCCAAGACTTTCCCACAAGGCATTGTTAGGGAGTTGCGTGTGTGTATGTGTGTGTATGTGTGTGTGTCTCCCATGTGAATCACCATGGCATTTCAATAGATATGAATGGGCCAAGAGGGTAGAGTGAGGCTGTCAAGGATTGTGTGGTTTGCGCAATCAGCCAATAACAAGACTTGGAAACCGCCATGGAATGTGAACGGTTGTCACACTTGCTATTTTCATTGCCCGTTGACGGCATGGCGAGATGAATGTGAACAAGTCGCACTGATGCGTTCAATACCGGTCGTTGCACCTCAACTTGGCACCATTCCAGAGTAGAGTTCCTGGGAAAGCTCCGAAGGCTCCTCGATTCCTGGCAAAGCATCCCACAAGTTATCAAAAAGGCAATCTGGTGTACTAATGAAGGCATCTCGTGGTTGGCATTTTTGCCTATCATAGCTATCGGCTTATGCATCTCATGTCTCTCATTCCTGCAGCTCTGTTGTTGTTGTTATTCTTAGCCAGACATTGCCGTCGCGTGATGCACGTTTATGCTGGGCTGGGTAGTATTGCCAGTCTAGATAATATTCAAAAAACCTGTTGGCTATGATGATATTAAAGCTAAACCCCGCTTATAATAATCTTGGGTGTCTATAATCTATCATGTATGACAATGTAAAATAAATATTACAATTATAAGCTATATAAAATATATTGTAAATTAAAAATTAACATTTCATTAACTTTCTTAAAAGGAAGACTTAAGCCTAGTATGTAGCAATCCATGATAATAAAAAGAATGGTTAATGTAGTAGAGATGTAACTATCAGGAAGATACGTTATTAAAGATATGTGTAATCGAGAATCCCTCCCTAAGCGATTTATTCTCTTAGGCATAACAAAACCACTCCCTTGTTGGGCTGTCTGATCCCGTCAAGCACTGGGCACTGAGACAAAGTTTCGTCCCTTCTGACGCCCACCAGTCGCATGCTTTTGGATTGCTGGAGCATGGAAATGTCGGTCAGCTTTTTGTCTCATAGACCATGACCTGCATGCTTTCTACCCTTGCAAGTTTGGCTGTGGTTTGATATTGTCCGTGCACTTTAATGACTGCTGCATGGACTGTATGCTGGGTCACGGGAAACGCCAAGGGGGTGTTTTCCATCAGTCAGCCCTCGGAAAGCCCCCAGTCGTAAGTAAATTGTTGTTTAATACTTTGCAGTCACTATTGCTCCGCTTATTATTATCGTCTTCACTGTACCTACCTGGACCTGCCTAAACTTAAGCAAACGAGGCTCTGCTCCGACTCATTATAGAACAACACTCAGCCATGGAGTCTGCGCAACATGGTTAGTTGATCACCACCAGTGACGTGCGTTTCCCTCACCCACTCTCATCTTACAGGCAATCACCGTCTGTGCATCTCTTGACAGATAGCAAAGACGTTTTCTGATTGTTGCATCACACGCCATCCATCGGCACAAACACCTCGATGCAGTTGCATTGACTTCATTGCACATCAAGCCCTGGTGATCAGCAGTGAATGCAATAATTGCTACTCAAACTGGTTCTTCCAAGCCTGTAACCCACTCCTGGGTCCAATTGGATATCACCCTGCACCTCCGTCAAAGTGCCTGCTCTACAGCATCGCCAGATCTTCCGAGTCATGGCCATGCATCCCAAGCTACAGCAACGGAACGTCAGCCGGTCACCATGCTCCCAACCACCACTCATGGCGAGATGGTGATGGGTAGTGTAATGATGGGTAGTGTAACATGATGAGGATAAGGACGTCCGAGCACACCACTACGTTCTGCACGAGCCTACTGCCACCCCAGAACCACGGCCTGGGGGCTGGCCTTGTCCTTCTGTGCAAGCAATAGAACTGCTGCGTTTCTTGATCGAGTCCCCCCTAACCCCAACCTAGATCGAGTTGTTGGTTCTCCGCCCGTTGGCCCTCTCGTTCAGACCAACACAGAGAGCATCCTCTGTGTACCTGACAAATTGCTCGACCGTTTAGACCGCCTGGGATGCTCAAGGGCTGTTCTTGTGCAATTCGCCCGATTTCCTACATGGGATCGCTGACGCAGGGATAGTTAGTTTCTGGCACCTTCATCGACGATGGGTTGATATGAACTGTGCTATGTATCAGGGCCCCTGCGCGCAGATTCACCGCTCTACGATACAGGTTCGATTAATATGCACTTGCGTAGCAATGTGATGCAAGGGATAGACGTCTTTGAAACTATGATTTTGGCTCATGGCAAGACAATGAAGCATCGACAGTGTGGACCCCGCCCCCTACAGTCTCGAACATTCAGCTTCTATCAGTAAGCCTTCCCAATGTCGATCGTTCGTTGAGTCGTTAGCCACATGCTCGAGTATGGAGCCCCTGACGAAACACTCTCGACGTAGTCAAAGCTGGTTTTCGTTGGTTGTATCTCTAGCTGTACTGTTGTAACGGCGCAGGCCGCTGTTTCGACCCATCATTCAACCCCCTGGACACCATAGGCTGGTGATGGTTGTTGAACCTAGCGGGGTGAGATCCACAGCGTCTAAGACGACGAGTTTGTTTCCCTACTGAGACCTTTGTGTAGGCTAGCATGCGGGACAATCGAGAGATCTCGGCAGTCTCCTGGTAGGGTCAGCCGTCTTGAACAGTGGCAACATGGAACTGGCGCCGGGGTTTGGAGAAGGATACGGAGCGCGACGTCCGTCTATTTACCCTGTACTAATATTGTCGAAATTATGTTGGTGACGATGTAGGTAAAAAAAAGAAAAGAAAAAAAACCCATCAAATTTGATACCTGGTCATCACAATGACCATGCCTCGCAGCTTTCATTGCATGAAACCACAATGTATCACCAACTTCCAAAGCGATCTCTTGTCCTGGCGTTGATCGCGTACAGTATCGTCATTGCAAATGAAGCACTTGACAAGATCGAAGATCCAAAGGCCAACCCACCCTTTTTGTCCCCCTTCCTCCCTCCCATAGGTCATTCTTCCTCACCCGCCGATCCTAACGAAGAAGAAAGAGAGAAGAAAACTCACCGTGCTTGATCCATTTCGCCACGACCGTCATAATGTCTCTTGCTCTTGCCAGCACGTTTCACCTGGTGGTTCCTACTTCCCGTCCCCCCTTTAAGAAAGAAGTGAGGCTGCGGACGTCGAATTTTTATCTCTTAGTTGTACATGCCCATGACGGTGGGGGGAACTAAACAAGGAATACGCAACGAGGGATATCCCTGTTTGGAGGGTTATGATAGATCGACAACCGGAGAAAGGTTAGAATTTAATGTACAAGACGGGGGGCCAAGTTGCAGGTTTGTTACAGGTTGATATTTGAACATCTCTCTAGGGCAATGATGCTATCGACCATAATGCAATATTCTATTATTGCATAATTCATAAAACCTGGAATTTTTAGACTGCGACGCTGACTGAGCATCACCTTGACGCAAAGGTCTGACAGGATCGCCGGTTGATGGGGCGTCGAACCTGCAGTCTTCCGACCATCTCTCAGTAAGACACACAGTCAGCAGGGCGCTTCAAGATGCTCACTCTGACACTGTGAGCCTTGCGTCGAGAAGCAAGGGTCAACATTCAGCACTGCTGTTTACGTGAAGCGCTCTGCGAGGATAACAGAGAGAGATGACCTGCAACGACTCGCATCACCAACAAAAGCAATCATAGTCAGTGCCACGATAGTAACTTACAACTATGCGACAACATTACAGCACCTCGCTGTTTCCGTAAGCACCGAGAGGACTTTTGACCCTGCTTATTACCACATTTCGAATACCACCGCAACTGTGCAGCCAACAAGGCTTCCTCATTATAAGCCTGACCCTCATTACAAGCCTCATCTGTTTCCATTAGCTTGATGACCTAGCAAACGCCCGATACTAGAACCATGACAAGCCTCAGCCTACTTGCATTTGATGATGCCCTCGTGACTCCATCACAGACAGAAGTGCGGACCAAGACTGGAAGGAAGCCTGGTGGAATTACTCGACGTCAGCTTGTAGCCTAGCGAGTAGGTACCTAGGCCAACATGTTCATAGTATCGTATTGTTTTTTGAGGTTTCGCTTCAGTGGGGTTGATTTGCAAATGTAGTCGGAAGCATGTCTTGAAAGCAATACCTTGAGATGAATCAGAGTGCGTCTCAGCATTGAACTCTGGAGTCCAGAACCCTTCGAACAGTTCCAACAGGCAACGATCCGGCTACCTGAAGCAAGACATATCGATGCGTGACTTGTCGCGAGATAAGTGAGATTATACATAAGAGCAAAGCGAAGTAACGTTTGCAGGACTCCAAGGTTTTGTTCTTTCAACTAATTCTAACCCAGGTTCCAGCCAATCTTGTTCTTTACGCCTGTCTCGTCCAGTAATTGTTCTACAGTGAAAACCCATACTATATGCTCAGTATAACACCAAAACATCATCTCCTAGCCACGTAGAGCCTGCATCACCGCCTCGCAATCCCCGTCTTGGAGGCAAAGAAGGGATGTCGCAGCGCATCAGCCGGCTTGATCCTCTTGTCGGGGTTGAGCGTGAGACAGTGCTCTAGGAGGTCGATGAAGTGGTTGAGATCCCTTGTCTCAGCGTCGTTCATACCTCCCGATGCAGCCATTAGTCTGGTTCGTAGGTCTCGGGTGGGCTTAGTCAGTGCCAGGGTTCGAACGGCAGTCTATGAACAAGGGCAGTTAGTTTCTGTTTCCTCTAGGCATCGAATCTGACAAGTGACTGCAAAGCACGAGGACAACGGTCATGGAAAACAACATGGGCTGAGAGCCTGGTTACCGCCTGGTCACCGCCTGGTTTAACACGGAGACCGTTAAAGACGGCGTTGCATGCAAGCAAGGGAGAATCCATCATGTCTGACGCTTCAAGGGAGCCGAGCCGCCGAGACAGACACCGGGTAACCCATGCGGCCAGATCAGCAGCCATCAAGGGACTTCAGCAAAGCCACCTCGGACCCTTCCCACTTCCCAATAACCAGCTCCAGCCCAGAGTGGGAGATTCTAGGTCCAACGCCTCCACGAGGTTGATCCATCGGCTGTTGGGTGGATGTTTTTGCCTCATCGTCAGGTTCTCTCTACAAGGGAGGGCCTGGGCGCTTCTAGCTGCAAGGGAGCATAGCCAACTTCAAGCGCTTACGTGTAGAGAGCCTAAAGACATTCTAACCCCCAAACACGATGGCAAAAATAGCAGTCGTTGCGGAGGTGAAAGATCGCATGAACCGTGGCCAAGTGGCGCTTGGAGATTGAACAAGGAGGATTGCAAAGAGACAGGCAGACATAGGGATAAGTACGAAGAAGTAGATCAATACATACCTTGTTAAGGATTTTATCGTGCTCAATACTGACAAACTGTCCCTTGTCATCGAAATGAGCAGCTGCTAGCTGCCCACGCTTGAACAGCTTGACTGTCAGTCGACCCCGAACCTCTTGGATAGCCTTGAGCATCTGGTTGTTGCTGTTGCCTGTAAACAGGATCTTGCCCGTATACAGTTCATACAGCGTACATCCAATAGACCACATGTCGACTGCGTAGTCGTACGGAATTCCCAGAATGATCTCTGGTGCACGGTAAAATCTACTGACAAGGTACGGCGTGATCTCTGTATGCGCTGTCGCGGCATCAGATTTATCAATGGCAGTACCCAAATCACAGATCTTGAGCACGTTTCGAGTCTCGTTCACCTAAGGAACACTGTTAGCTTCTGCGATGTCTAAACCACGACGTTGAACTTACCAAGATGTTGTCAGGCTTCAAATCAGCGTGGATAATATCGCACTTTCGCATGTGCGCCAGTGCCACAAATATCTGGTAGGCGTACGTCCGCGTTGCACCGAGGTTGATGCCCACGTTGTTTCCAAACTTACGTAGCACCTCGCGCAGGTTCATACTCAGATTCTCAAAAACCATACATAGATGGCCGTTGTAGTCGAATGACCGTACAAACTTGACGAGATGCTTCCGATTTTCAGGATCCGCATCGTTCAGCTTCTGTAGGATGGCAATCTCGGTATAGCCTCCCTTGCGCAGAGCATCGTTGTTGCGCATCATTTTGATGGCAACAAGCTCCTTGGTGGTGATGTCGACCGCGCGAGCTACACCAGAGAACATACCTCTTCCAAGGGCAGCCTGAATCTGATATCGACCGTTGAGAACCTCGCCGATTCGGATCTTGTAATAGCCGTCTTTATCGTCACCCTCCAGAATACCTCCTTTGCCAACGACCTGAACGTCAGGAGTGGCGCCGTTAGCTTCAATTGGCGGCAACGGAGCGACGGTTGCGTACTTTTCCTCGTCAAAGTCTTCGGCGAACATGTCGAAATCGTCGTCGTCATCATCATGACCAGAAGGCTTCTCCGTCTTTTCCTCTTGAACCTCCTTCTGCGGCAGTTGTTCGGTAGCAATGGGATGCTCCTCACCGTGAAGTACGACATTACCATGCCGGAGCCCGTGACGCCGCTCGTCTTCCTTCATATCCATTGTCGGGTCATAGTCTGCCGCAGAGGGACCATCCTCATCGTCAGTCTTGGCTTGGCCGTGAGCATTCATTAGCGCATCATCATCGAGAAGATTGATACCGCCAGGCGAAGGCTCGTCATGAGAGCCAGGAGATCTAGGGGATGCAATGTCTGATACGGTGGTCAGTATGAGCCCATTTGAGTTCAACATCAACTTACCAGATCGAGGAGTCCGGGGACTCGCCATCTCAGACTGCGACCTCATATCAGGTTGAGTAGATGCTGGTGATGAAGCACGGGCTTTGCCTGCAGCACCCACGGCATGGAGAAGGAGTGGAGTAGCAGAGCTAGACTTGGCCATGATCTGTTCACGTCGTTTCCGTCGTCGTTCGATTTCGGCCTCTTCGTCGACCGGCTCGGGTTCTTCATAGTCCTGCTCAGGTTCGGGTTCAGGCCTGCCCTGGCGAGAATCGGCCTGGCGCATAGATGGCCTATCCACTGTTAGAGTTGCTTCGCGATCATCTTGTGGACGATAGGCATACCTCTGGGAGGCCCGATCATGACCATTTCCATTTGCAAAGCCTTTTTGCGGTTTAGCATCATATTCTCTGGCGCGTGAAGCCTCTCCTACAGTGGTCCTCTTGTACGCAGAACCGGCACCTCGCGAGCTGCGTTCCTCGTCGTATTGGAGTCCTCCAGGCGAATCATCGTGCCGATCATGTTGCCCTTCTCTTGTAAACCGATGAAGCCTGCCCCTGTCCGCGCCCTTTGAGCGATTGGGAGATCTGCTGCGATTTCTAAGTCGTTTGCTGCCATGATAGCCACGATCCTGGTCACGATGATAGTCTCGTTCTCTGCTTCTGTTGCGGTGACGATCCTCGTAGATATAGTCGGAGGCACGCGAAGCCGGTTGATCGAGATCGTCGTAATTACGGATTCTTCGGTGATCGTCGCGGTGGAAATCCTCGTAGTGAACACGAAACTGTCTTGAGTCGCGATCACGGTGTCGAGCGCTGTAGTGGTCTCGATTTCTGCTCGTGTCTCTATTGTCGCGTGATCGCTTGGAACCTCGAGGCGAGTTGCTCTGTCGCGACGTGTTGCTATATCTCGATGCCGTATCATGATCCGGGGTAGAACGTCTACTTCGTTGTCTGTCTTGTCGGTCAACACCGCTTCCTCCAGCGTGCTGCAGTGAAGTTGCCTTCAAATCTTCAACGCCAATCTCGACGATCTCCCCTTCATCTGAACTAGACGCCATGATGGCAGTGCTTGCTGATCCTCGGAAGCCACGGGTGGCCCTTCAGAGAAACGTTTGAAGAGAGAGTGTCAGCAAAGGGAACTGATTGATACAGTTATGCAATGAGAGAAGAGCCCAACCGGTTCAGAGGTGACTCGTCCAAGACTCAATCGATGAGGAGGCTGGAGTGGGGGATAGTGGAGATGGAAGGACGAAGGGACAGGATCAAGGTCCAGGAGTAAGAAAGAAGAATTGTATATCAAGCGCAGCGTCAGATGCTTCGAGCAAGAATTGTTGTGTACGATCGAGTGATGTGAAGCAGTGAGGGTTATGGTGTTTTTTGTCACCGAAGCATCGTCGTCGCATGGAAGTCTTGAGACTTTGACGTAACGCCTCGAAATCCACTATTTGCATCTGACGGGACTGACTGGGCGGAAAGCTGTTCTTTCCCGATTAGGTAAGCCCCGGAATACCCTTATCGCGCTTATCGGAGTCTGCATTTCACCGTCCGTGGGGGAGACGAAGGCCCAGCCCAATGCAGCGAGTAAGCGGGAGGCAACTTTTTCTTTCCTCGCACCGACGAACAACTACTCTTCTTTCTGCATCACCAACCGTAAACCAATATCCAAGTCTTGGGCCAATAAACGAAAATGGGCGGCAACAACAGAGAAGGTTAGTTTTGCAACTCAAACCCCCTCCATCCCCTTACTGTAGCCCGCCTACTTGAACGGAACTGAACTGACACCTCGGAATAACAGGTGGCAAAGCTAAGCCCTTGAAGGCTCCTAAGAAGAAGAGCAACGATCTCGACGAGGACGATCTGGCCTTCCTCGAGAAGAAGCGTGCTGGTACGAACATGAGCGACTCTTTGAACTCACAAGACTGGACAGGAACACATTCAGCTGACAAAAGATTACCTACAGACGAGAAGGCTCGCAAGGAGTTGGCTTCCAAGGCTGGAGGCAAGGGTCCTCTCAACACTGGCGGCCAGGGCATCAAGAAGAGTGGCAAGAAATAAACGTGTGTCACGACGACGGTGGTGATATGCGAAAGAGCGATCAGGAGACCCAAACTGCCCACAGTCGGTCTTATTCTTGGATGGCTGGGGTCGATCTGCCTGCTTTGATTTTTTAGATATGGCGCCGACGCTGATGATACCTCTGAGCGATGGCTAACGAGACATAATGAATTTCACGTCGTGAAGGCTGACTGTCTAGTTTTGTCTCATGTGATGTTACGTTCTCTATTATTGATATAAGCAGCCCCATGATGGTGACAACGGAATAATGGCTATATGTTTGGAAACGCAATGGAAAGAATTAGATACTAGACCAACAGGCATAACAAACCGTCTTCGGACTTTTCCCATAATATTCTTTCTACCGATAGAGACCGTTTGTTGGGCATCACAAGTTACTAGCGTCGGATCATTTCAAACTGAAACCGCGCCATCATCCAAAAAACCCAACTCGTCTCTGCATTCTTTTTTCTTCCTTTATACCTCGGAATCAAAGCATGCCATCGATTCTCTCTCTGAAGATGGTGGGGCCCTTCAACAGTTGTTCTAGAGGCCTTCTCGCGCGCATGTAAATCTGCTTAGCCTCGGGTCCTGGGGCCTTGTTTTCCCCATGTGCTCGTCCCAACAAAAGCTCCCCCTGGTCAACAAACGCGACGGAAATAACGTCAAGTGGAACTTGGAATTGTTCAACGTTGTGCTTTATAAAGCCCACGTATTGATGAACAGTTGCAGGTTGTCTTGAATACTGTAGTTCCCGAGTAAAAGGAGTAAAGGTACACCCGCCTTCAAAGATAAACACCTAGCCTTGGAAAGTCATCCTAAAGACTCTCCTTCAGTCTCATCATGACTACTCCCGACGATGCCCAGGACGGTCTTCGTAACCGTCGCCCCTCCACCACAATCGCAGAGTCAATCTCCTCAACCGTCAAAAACATCGAGTCCAGAGCCTCCAACTCTCTGCTCATCCTATGGGACGACCTCCCTGCCTGGCGTCGCGACAACGCCTACATCCTCTCGGGCTATCGCCAGTCCAAGAGCTCTTATCTGCACTCTTTCCGCTCACTCTTCTATCTCCACAATGAGTCTGTCAACATCTGGTCTCACTTGCTCGGCGCAATTGTGTTTCTCTGTGGTGCGGCATACGTCGACCGTGTTGTTCGGCCGCGGTATGCTTCAGCTACTAATAACGATGTGCTCGTTTTCATATGTTTTTTTGGTGGTGCTGTCTCGTGCCTGGGCATGAGCGCTACGTTCCATACTCTGATTGATCACAGTGCTATTGTGGCCAAATGGGGGAACAAGTTGGATTATACGGGCATCGTGTCCTTGATTGTTGGAAGTTACGTTCCTGCATTGTACTATGGCTTCTTCTGCTTGCCCAACCTTATGACGATCTATCTCTATTGTGTAAGTGACTCCAAGTTCACGCCAAGCGCATTATTCTTGCTAATACTATTAGATATTCATCCTTGGCATCGGATGTGGTTTCGCTTCGTGGCTTGAACGCTTCAGAACACCTGCTTGGAGACCCTACCGAACCGTGATGTTCATCGGTCTCGGCGTCTCAGGGGTTGGCCCCATCATCCACGGCACCTTCATCTATGGCATCCAGGGTCTACAGGACCGTATGGCTCTTGGCTGGGTTGCCTTGAGTGGTGCCATGTACATCATCGGTGCTGTACTCTATGCGGTATGCTTTCCCTTCCTCGCTGACGTGCTTCCTTGCTGACCATACCTAGGCTCGTTGGCCTGAGAGAAGTGCTCCGGGGAGTTTCGATATCTGGGGAAATTCGCACCAGATCTTCCACATCTTTGTCATCTTGGCGGCGGCCCTGCACTTTTACGGCATGGCGATCTCATTTGACTACCATCACACTGTAATGGGCTCGCAGTGTCTTCTCGACTAAGAGCCTAGTCCTCTACTTCTAGTCCCAAGTCCATGACTCTCACCAATCCTGATCCCATGGCTGCAGCAGCCCAGCAGCCGTACTCTTCATTGGGGTTCCACTCAACAACGGTGATTCTCGTCAATGGCTCGTGGACAATGGCTCGAGTAGGATCCGAGCCAGTCGCATCTTGCTCATCCTCTTTGGCTCCCTCAGGATCCTTCTTCTTCGGCTTCTTTCCCTTCTTCACTGGCGGTTTGTAGTCCGATTTTGGATTGAGGTTTCGCTCCATCAAGAAACCTTGCACTAATCTCGAAACACCCCGTGATGTCGCTGGGGAATCTATTGGGAAAAGCCTCGCGCCTCGGTGTTCGTGATTGAAGACCTTGATACGGTCTGACGGCTCGCGGTGTGTTGTGAAGAGTTCAACCTGGGGATTCAACGCCCAAAGTGAACCATCCACGCAGCCGATCAAAAGGTATGGATGGGTTCGCCCAACAGAAAGACACGAGGGGAAGCTCTCCCCTGCGAAGACGCGGCGAGCGACAGGGAAGTGCGTATGATGCATAAAACCGATTTGCGTGTTGAGCACACCGGCAGATGGATACATGGAGTAGAAGCCGAGCATGTGGTCGCTATAACCAAGGAGATTGGGCTGCGTCGAAACATTCAGGTTCTGGACTTCGGTGACTTCGCAGCTTGGTGAACGGAGATCGAGAAGTTTGACGGTACCACCAACGGGAGTGGAAGCTATGAGATATGGCATTGCTGGGTATCCCGAGACCATGTCGATGATGCTATTCTGATGGATGGCGTGTCGAGCGAGTAAACGATTAGGTCTGATAGACCACAGCGCGATAGAACCGTCCGCATAGCCAATTACAAGTCTGTTGAAGTTGATCCAAGTCATCGTAGTGGCCTTGATGCCATCTTCTTCGGGAAATCCAAACGAAGCCACTGGCTTCTGTATTCTTTCTGTCATGATATTAGCAAAGTCTCATCGAGCATTGATTCAACATACCATAGCCTTCATATTCATCACTAGCCTCAATCACATACACGTTTCCATTATCACACAGAACCGCCAAGAAACCACAAGTTGGGCTCCATTGTACCCTTCGTACTCTGCCGTAATCGAAGCAGATGGTCTTGCGCAACTCTGGCCGCCGCGATGTAGGCCTGGCGAACCCATCATCTGACCGCTCGCCAACAAGCTCCCACAGCTGTACAACACCATGCTTTTGGAAGTCCGGCCTTGTGGATTCTTGTTCGTAGTCGTAGTATTCCTGATCAGAATGCGGTATGACGCAAAGGGCAAGTAGCTGTGGCGCATTAGGACCGTGAAGAGGTGCCCAATCCATGCCTGTGACGATACCACCGGCGTCAAAGATCCATCCTGTAGCTGTTTTGGCAATCCCGTCATCATGATCGAGTGGAAGGCCTGTATCCAAAACTGCGTACGCATCACCAGCTTCAAATTTGATCTCCCGCTGCGCGGTGTGTGGACCCATCAACACAGGAAGCACACCTCGCTGAAACTGATACGGCCGCGCTTCCTCTTCCGACAACCGTATTCGAGAACCCTCCTTTGGTAAACTGTCATGAACGCGCTCATACCAATGCTCTGCATTGTGTGCCTCCCTCTCGAAAAAGTTGGGCGACCAAATGCCCTTGTCCTTTTCCCATTCATCGCTCTTGAGCTTGGGCGGTAGAACTGTTTGGTCCATCCACCGATCCAACATCTTTGCAGCCGTCTTGACGCCATCCTCATGCCTCCCAAACCAGGCTTCCACGAGAAGTCGGCCTCTAACGCTGCGGTCGTACGGTCCGCAATACGTCCTAACAATGCGCCCGTCGGCTACTGGCTCCATGTCGAGATAGGCTGTGATGCCAGCAGCGCGCACGTTGAATGGGGTGATGGGCTTGACTCGCTGGCTCGCGAACTTATCGGGCTTGTCTTCCAGGTCGCTTATTACGCCTTCTGACTCAACAGCCCCAGGTTGAATCTCCATCTCAACATCCTCTTCCTCTTCTTCTTCTGCGCTCTCCTCTGCAGCGCCTGCAGCGTTAAAATTGCCGTCATTGTCGTCTCGATTTACGACGCGCCTGAGATGTTCTTCGTCGGAACTACCATCGAAGTCGTACTTCTCAACCGCATAGCTTTTGTTGCGGTTGGTTTTGCGGGTTCTCATCGTGAACGAGTGTGATAAAATGGATGTGCAAGTGAGAAGTTGTTCAAAGTCTCGGTGAGATATTGAGTCTCGGTGGGGCTTCGGTGAAGAACGTTAACCTGCGACTATGAATCGGACATTGGCTCAAAGACACTGCAATGATCGTTAGGTAAGTCAGAATCGGGAAGTTTTTGTAATATTTATACGATAGGTGACTCGAAGAGACTGCCTCCGTTGTACTAACTGAGGGTCTTGCAACTCCCAAGACGTACAAATACAGTCTTTTTGAGTACAGACGAAGCCCTTACAACATGGTCAAATCTACAGCCGAAGTTGAAAACACTATTTTACAAAATATAGCAAGCCTATGAGTCAAACATGTAATCCTGGGATACCGATGCCTAATAGATAATTCTAGAAGAAATGTTTAATAGATATTCATGGGTTTCTCGTTCCAGCCATCGTGCTGGGCTAAGATCGTTCACAACAATTACCATCTAAATACACCAAGTGGGAACAAATGGCTTGAGAACTATCAGAATCTCCAAGGGAAAGATAACAAAATACACGCGCAGTATGGATAGAATACTTCTGAAGGTGATCTAGCAAAGATGAGTGAGTATGGAATTGGACGTCAGTCCATAGATGATAGGGGAGCCTCTACCTCAACCCCTAAGCTACGACGTGTTGACTACTACTTTAAAAATAATTCTTGAGGAAGACGTTTTACTCAAGCGTCATATAGCAGTGAGCGAAAATCGCTACAAGATACAAAATCAAGATAGTTTCGTAGTTCCGGCACCGCCTGTCGTGGTGAGGCATTGCCTCGGATTGTGCGACATAATGATATTGTATGTCGACATACATGGCTATAATACAATGGAGTCTCTGCTCGTGTATGTCCGAAAATTGTCACAATAGTATTACTCACCTTCCCTCTTTGCCCTACCGCCGGCATAAGTATTGCCATAGGCCATTATTCCAAGGCCCAGTAGGCAGGCCTACATACCTAGACAGTGAACTAATGGCATCCAGAAGCGATACAGTCTTCCTCCCGCTTCACAAAGATGGTCTTTGATCTGGTAAATAATCAAGGCACAAGCCTCTCGCACGCTGTTCCTCGCAGGCTCGAAGCTGTATGATCGACACTGCCAAATTGTAAGAATTAATCGATACTTGGTAGCTGGAGAGAAAAACTTACAACAGAGCCTTGACGCCGAGCCCTTTGTCTGCGATTTCTGCTGCGTGTTCATAGAGAGCTACTCCAGAATCGGCAAGAGCCATACTGATATCGAAGAACGGCTTTTCCAGCCCAAGGTAGTAGGTGGTCAATAGCAAGTACCAGAAGTTGCGGGCGCCGAACGGTTGATCCAAAACCTGTCCCAAAGCGCGTTATATAGGTGTGCACACGTGGCGACAGAAGAAATGAAAGCTGGAAAAAGCAAGGATGAAAGAAGAAGAGGACGAAGGAACAATTAATCAGTCAACCAGAGGTTCTCATAGTGTGGCTTTTGTGATTGAGGAAACCCCTAAGACGAGAACACTCAATCATTGACAAAAGCCAGACTGGGAACTTGCAGGTGGCCATCTTAACAAGAAGGGCGGAAACGGAAAAAGATCGAACCTTGGAGAAGAAGAGTTCTTTAAATAATACTTTTAATGATCTTAGTTATAATCTTGGCTGGTTCGTTTTCTTACTTTAAATAGGCCCGAGTCTATGCCTCTCCTGGCTTCGCCATAAGGAGACACACGTTCTCTTGTTGTCAAGCGAGCATGTCGATGAGTGATGCAATATCGCAAGGCATTTTGAAAACTCAATCCGTAGGTTTTGATATTGGAACTCTGTATTTGAAACTCATGCAGTGTGATGGTGTAAGGTAGCAATCGAGCTCTCCAGAAGTTGGACGTTGTGGTCCGGTGCTGTTAGCCGGAGATTAACCCCCACATCTAGTATCTCGCAGCAGTCACCTTAACAACTTGCAACAATCACAGCAGCTTCAACAGAACAATAAAATGAGCGAACCGCAAAGAACGGCCAGCAAAGGGCACGGGAGGAATAAATCGATCACAAAAAGTGAGTGACAGACTGTCCGCATGCTGTAGCCACGCCTGGAGCCTGAGCTATAATATTACTGTTTGTGAAACGTCATCTCTTTGGATGCTTGCCCGGAGGATTCCACTGCTGCCAGAGGCACCAGCTCATAACGCCTTAACTTTGGTCGGACAAGCTGACCTTACTATTAGCAAGACCGAGATCTTCTACGAAAGGCCCTCTCGATGTCGAAGAGTAAGGCGCCTACTGTCACCCTCCTGGTTGTGTTCAGTAGCCTAACGCATCGCAGTGGTCCACTAACATCTCGCGAACCTCCCTCCCAACTGACCCCTATCACAGTACGTCGACCCAGAATCGCCTCACCACATGCCCGTTCTTCAACTGCAACTCCAGTGTCTCAACTTGGTGAAGCCCGGCCTAAGGATTTCTCATTCCTACTCAAGCCAGAGATTTACCACCCACTTTCCCCCTTAAATGTTCCGGTCGCTTTCAGAAATCCGCAGAAGCAGCCCGATCCTGAGGCATCCTTAGAGGACCTGCTCGCCAATGGCCACTTCAGAGCTGCTGCTATTGCTGCCGTTCAAGAACTCACTGGTTCGGGTGCTAACGGGGCTGTCGACCCAACCGATCACAAACGTATCTTCAACCTCCTATACACCCGCCTAGTATGCCTGACACTCATTGATTCGACACCACTGGCTGCTCAGGAAGTCAAGGCGCTCGAGGATCTTAACGACATTCGCAAGTATGTTGATGATACAACCGGCAAACACCTGGTCCCCTGGGAGCTCCGCGTTCTCAATGTTCGCCTTCAGGCCATCGGCTTCAGCGACCCACGACGAGCTGTGATGAGTTACCACGATCTTGCTCGGGAAGCCAGAGAGCATGTTGGCAAAGCGGCGGCAGCCCATGACAACTCGGCCAGGGAGCTATGGAAAGCTCGGCTTCACGACCTGGGCATTCATGTTGCCGGCGCGTTGATAGAAATGGATGATCTGTCAGGTGCGGCATACCACTTGAGTGCACTACGAGACCGTGGCGATGGAAAGACAACTATTTCTAAAGCCTTACTCTGGCTCCAGCTGGGTGATACGGAGAGTGCCCAAAGGTGTGCACATCAGAGTGGGACGGACGAGGAGAATACCGAGAAGCTCATTCTCGCACTCTGTGACATGGCAGATGCTGAATACGGATCATCATTGGAGAAATGGAAGGAGTTGAAAGAAACCTTGAACGACGAGGTCGTAGGCGTCAACATGGCCGTGTGTCTGTTATATTTAGGCAGGATACAAGAGGTATGTCCTTTGCTTTGGCATTCTCGATCACATACTTACTATTTCAGGGACGAGATGTTCTCGAGGAACTGGTCAACAACGGATTATCTTCTCATACGCTATTATTCAACCTGTCCACAATGTACGAATTGTGTACAGACAAGAACCGGAACATGAAGCTCAAGTTATCGGAGAGAATTGCTGATTTGGAAGCATCGCCCGCGGGGTGGGAGAAGATGAATAGTGACTTTAAACTATAGATGCATCCATCTTAAACAACAATTTATTCCTGTCACAATCTACATCTTTACCCTTCCTATATACTTCGTCGTTAAGCACGAGGTTGGTATGCATTGAGAATCTGCCACACATTTCAACCCAGCAAAGTATGATCAAGTGAAAGACGAATGCCTCCAGTATTACCAAGGATACAAAAGGAGGCACAACTTGTCGCATTGGCTTATAGATTACTACATCCATTCGAGAACCTGTCTCCTGATATCATTTATTGACAACTACCACGGACTCGAGCTAACTGTCGATCAGAGCTACCCCACATTACCCCGAGACGCGTGGGGAACCTCGGCACGTTCAACAGTCAATCAGTAAGTCTACTTCATCAAGCTCACTAATCTCGTTCAATCGAACACCTGCCCTTTCTCAGGTGCTCTCTGCTTTGTTATTAATCCCGATCAACTAAATATACAAGAACCCCTTTCAACAATCATCATGTCAGATCGTGTAAGCCAACTCGCCGGCCATCTCAACTACCCAAAGGGTATGTTGACTGGCCAAGTCGCCATCATCACCGGCAGTGGGCAAGGCATCGGTGCCGAAGCAGCAAGGTTGTTTGCGAATGAAGGCGCCAAAGTCGTCGTCGCAGACATTGACGAAGGTGTGTGAATCACTTTACCGTGGGTCAACTGCTCGCTTACATTGTACTAGTCAAGGCAAAGACAGTAGCAGACAATATCAACAAGACTGGTGGTCAGGCTATCGCTGTGCCAGGGGATATTACCAGCTCAGATTACATCAAGACTCTCGTTGAGAGAGCCGCATCTTTTGGCAATGGTAAAATCCACATTATCGTCAACAACGCCGGCTACACCTGGGACGGCGTGATCCATAAGATGACCGACCAGCAATGGGACACTATAATCAAACTTCACTGCACTGCGCCGTTCAATCTAGTCCGCACCGCAGCCCCTTACTTCCGCGTCCGCGACGGTGAACCCCGCTGCATCGTCAACATCTCCTCCACTTCCGGCGTGCACGGCAACGCGGGCCAGCTCAACTACGCGCTGGCCAAAGCGGGCGTCACGGGCTTCACCAAGACGATTGCGAAGGAGTGGGGTCCGCAGTTCGGCGTCAGGGCCAACGCTGTTGCTTTTGGACATATTCAGACGAGGCTGACGGCGGCTAAGGAGGACGGGGCGTTCGTGACAGGCCCTGATGGGCAGAAAATCGCGCTGGGTATTCCGAGTAAGCAGAAGCAGGCTTCAGGGGATGCGGCGCATGCGGATATTCCGCTGGGAAGGCCTGGAACGGCAACGGAGGCGGCAAGTAGTATTCTTGCTGTGGCGAGTCCGTTGTTTTCATATGTGACTGGTCAAACCATTATGGTGACTGGAGGTCGAAACATGTAGGCCAGCTTTGTTTGAGTCAGATGCTCAGGGGTAAACAGAAGAAACGTGGTATTAGATTAAACGGTACTATACTTCCCGCCGTAACGCCCCCATCCGACAAGATGCATCCCTTTGTACATGATCCTCATTGCTGCTCTTCAGCGTTACACTTTGAGCCATAGGGAGAAAACACCCTTGGCATACTCAACGATCTCGTCGCCTCCCAGCTTGCTTTCGCCGTACAATCGATCAACAAAGGAGATGGGCACCTCAGCAACGGTGGCTCCCATAGCCTTGGCGCGGACCATCAGCTCCATCTGGAAACTATATCCCTTGCTCTCTGTGGTGGCAATGGCCTTTTGGAGCACCGCCTTCTTGTACAGTCGAAAACTTCCCGTGAGATCGCTCACGCCAGGTCGCAGAACGGTATCGGCAAACAGATTGGCACCACGGCTGACGAACTTGCGCTTGAGATCCCAGCCGAAAACGCCGCCGTCACCGGCATATCGGGTACCGGTGACGATGTCGAAGTTGCCCTTCTCTTGGAGGGCAACCATCTGGGGGATGAACTTGGGGTGGTGGGAGAAGTCGGCGTCCATGATGATAACGAAGTTGCCAGTGACGAACTGCAGGCCGTGAACGTAGGCCGTACCGAGGCCAAGCTTTCCAGCGCGAGGCTTGAGGTGAACGTGGGGAGAGTAGGCCTTGATGAGCTGCTGGGCGACTTCTTGCGTGCCGTCAGGGGAGCCATCGTCAACAATGATGATTTCCCAGTCCAGGTTACTACGGGCACCTGTTAGCCAAACCTACAAGACAAGTGATATAGTAGCGCTCAGAGTATGCATACGCCTCAGTAAAGGTGCGGTTCAGCAACCAGGTAATGATGGGAAGGTTTCTGCGCTCATTGTACGTTGGCAGAATCACCGAGTACTTGTTCTGGTTGGTTTTTGCGGCCATGATGAATGATAGTTTCGAGAGAGAAAAAAAAAAAAGGTTGGAGAAAGTATCGAAGCTCGAGAAGAGAGCGGTGGTTATTCGATCGGCGGAAAAGGAGCGTATGGAGTCGGTTTAGTTCGCGTTGATGGTTCGTTTCATTCAACACGCATCGCTGTTCACAAGGGGACACCTCGAAAGATGGTTGAACAGCAGGGGATAATTACCTAAGCTCACGATGGCGGAGAGACAGATTGCAGATTGAGAGCCCCTGAGTGTGTGGCTGCGAATGGGCTGTTCGATGTGTGGCTGGTGGTGTGGCGCGAGTAGCCCCGCCTTGAAGTTGTGTTGTGAGCTGAAGACTTGGTCAGATTCGTCACTCATCACCAACAGACAGCAGCATGTCGCTTTTGTTCTTGATGAGATTGGAGCAGAGCTAAGTTTTCGCGGTAAGTTGTAAGATCGATTCGTTCCTTGTCTTATAAACATTCTCAAATGCTCATTTATGTGCCTTAGTCTAACTAAACGTCGATACCCAAGTCATGAGTTTTCTCCTTGTATTCCAGTTTTCATACGGTACTGTTTCCGGCGCATTTCCTCTCACTTTGTGTGTCTAATGACCGGCTTCGAGATCGGTGACTTGCCTCTGGGCTTGTCCTCTAGGCCGAGGATCGCTGATTGGACACGGAAGACCTGATGGCTTGTTCCCCGCAAACCAGCTTCTTGTTTCTTCAAGGCCCTGGTCCCAAGCTCCGTCCCGATCGGTAGAGTTCACACCGTAAAGTCCCACCACTGACGAGCCCTTGGCCACAGTCCACGGCCTCTGCAATCCATAGCCAGATTCACAACACTGCTACTGTGTCTTGGAAAAAAACTCATCATCTAGTGATGGGATGGCGCTGGCTCTTGCATACTGGACACTAGCCCAATGCAGGCTCTACTTGGACTCAGAAGCAGGGCAGCCCGTGGCTGGCTTGATCGATCTAGACACAACGCTTGCCGATGCTCATCCATCATGTCACTCCATGCGCCAAGTTGGCGGGAGAGGGACCTCGACTGTTAACAAGGTCTTTTGTCCTTTGTGGCACCCCCCACAATCGGAGCTGCCTCGATTGCTTGCATCTGGAGCTATCCTGGCAAATGATCGAGCTCGGTGAGGTAACGAGAGGTAAGCTCTCGCCCTGTGGAACCGTCGTGACCTCGTGTGAAGCGCCAGCCAACCTCACCTCGTCCTTCCTCACCCATCCTTCGACTTCATCTCTTCCTTTCCATCTTCATCTTCATCATCAATCCTGCTGCGACTTCAATCACCTCCTATCGACCCAGCTCATCAACCTCATCGTCTACTCTTGATATCTTCGCGTCGCGTCCCACTACACTCTGAGCCGGCGCATAAATAATCGCTTCTTTGCGACCACAGCCCTTACGTCATCGCCATGTCTGACGGAATCGCTCCAGCCATAGACAAAGGTATAACCCATTGCAAGCCGTCTGAACATCCATTGCGAAAGCTATGCATCGCGGCGTTCCAATTGGCTTGACTGTTGCGTTGAACCGCTTCTTCTGGATGTTCTGCGTCGATGTCGACTTCTTTTTACTATGCGCCTTGCTAACGCGACACTCAGTTGGCGCTCCCGAGCCCACTGCGCCAGAGGCCGAGGCCGCAGCTCCCACCATGGACACTACGGCACCTACTTCAGGTGCGCCGGCTCCGGATGTGCCTGCGCCAGAGGCCCAGAAGCCTGCTCCTGCTAATGGCGGCAACCTCGGCGTGCCACGACCCAAGGCCGTCGAAATCACATCTGTGCCCCAGACACCTCTGAACAATCAAACTCCTGTTGGTGGCTCGCCGCGCCCTGAGCTAAAGATTGAGGAAGAACCCAAGGAGCCCGCTGAGAAGGAAGAGCCTAACGTCATCTTGGGTGTTAACGAGCCCGAGCCTGTTCCCGCCGTATCTGCCCCGCAGGCCGATGTATCTGTGACTGATACCCCAGCTGAAGCCGCGACCAACGGCGACAGTAAACCAGCGGCTGGTGATACTGCCACGGCCGCAGCTGGTGAGAAGCGTAAGCTTGATGAGCCCGCCGCTGAGACCAAGGAGGTCGCGACCAATGGTGATGCACGCCCTGTTGAGGATGCAGACAACTCGGCCGACGTTGAGGAGCGAACCGGTAAGAAAGCTCGCGTTGAGGATGTCGAAGACGAGCCTACAGCCGACGATGGCGCGGACGACAAGAGCGCCAAAACGAAGAAGGACAAGAAGGTTGCGTTGCCAGTGTCGGCTGGTAAAACGGCGCGCAAGACCAGGAGCCAAGGACCAGTTGAGACTGCTCAGGTTTGATGGACATGGAAACTGGTTGAACATGTTGATTATGAACTCTGGTTTTTGTGTATGTTGCCGCGATCAACAGCCTTCCTTGTGCGCCTCTGGTGATGCACTTGATTTATCATATGAAAGGATGGCAATGAGGAAGCACGGGGTGCGGCAACAAAAGGATGCGGAGGTTTTCCGTACTGCTTGCTCTATGTGTACTCGAAATACAAACAAGGCCGTGAATTCATTTTCTTGTAGGAGTATAATTCTAGTGCAATTGAGGGATTCTCGAGGTTTCAATGTGAGATGTTGGCGGATGGTGTAGGAATGACACATTCGAGACTTAAGTCCCACCTATGGTTCTCAAAGCTACTGTATGTAAGGTATCAAGACGAACATGAATAGTAGAAGTCACTTCGCATCACCAAGGTTAGGCCTGATAAATCAATAACAGATTGCTTCAACTTTCACATTGGCGTCTTTACCTTACGACTCACACCTCAACTTGCTTGATGCCATTGTCCAATGAGGTATACGCCGAAAATGCCATTGCTGCTGTGGAGACTTGTCGTCATCCTCTCTGCTTTCCCCCAGACAAACCTGGCAGCATTGATGCCTTGTCTCCAGAACAAACGACACGGTACGTCAAGACCTCGTGGACACAGCCACAGGAGGTAGGGTTCAAGGGGGAATGGAAGTCTTTGAGTATTCGTCTGGTAGGCTTGGTATTTCGGCATGTTGTGAGTTTTGGGGGTTTGGCATCGAGAGTTGTTGGCTTTGCTGGATGGCTATGCTGTAGAGAGAGACGTAGAGGTCGACGTTTATAAAGCTACTAAGCTGACTGGTGAGTCTTTCATATTTGTTGTCGATCGCTGCATAAGCCGAGCCACCTCCAGTACAGTGATCGGTGATTACCTGTCTAGTTGCCAGGCCTTCTGTGAGCTTCTCCTGCATAACACAGCGAGACAGCGACACGCGTGCGCATACCAACCGTGTCAACTCACCCACCATGGCCTGCCCGGGACAGTTTTGAAACAAGAGGACCGCTACTCAAACTTCGGCATGGAAGTGCCGGAGCTGAGAAAGAGTTGTCAAACGTGTGTACACGTCACCGTGAGATCCACTCAGGGGAGGAGGCCTCGTGTACATACGTTGTAGAGCCCGCCCTGAGTGAAGCAAAACAAAAGCAATTGGGGGGGAGGGGGATTTTGCTATTGTTGCAAAGTTTAGGCAAGGGTTAAGTTAGTGATTGTAAAATGATTGGAACTAGTCGCCCTATGTTTGGAACTGTTCTGCCCCCACGTAAGGTAGATATTAGGGTCCTGCAAAGACCAGCTGATAGGTAGTGTAATTCTGGCCCCTGGTCGCTTCAAGATCTTTCGAGATTCTAGCGTGATGTAGCTTGAAGCTTGACCTTGGGCTTTATGCTTGTATTTTATTGAGTTATTAAAAGTCCTGGTTGCGCGTTTACTCGGACAATAAAACGACTGACATTCCCCAACGTTGTGAAAGCTACCTAGGAACGGAAGCCAATCAGAGTATAACTTGAGGGCTCGAACTGCTCTTGTTAAAACCGAAGAAAAAGGTTTCATGGCGTTTCGTGGACCCTCCCAACCAACTAAAACGCCCCATTAAATCGGATACCCCTCGGGACCCTCCGATTCGTGTGCTGCTGTCTCGATCGATTCTTTGTTGAGAGAATCAGTCAATGAAGACAAGAGGGAAAACAGGAACACACTAGCAAACCTGTGAATGTTTATCGATTTCCCGGTTCATGGTAGTTGGGTGGTGGTGAAAGAGTGCTGTGCCTGACGACAAGGCGGGTCTGACTTGCATGTGCTTTAAACTAGCGAACATGAGCGAAGGTGGTGGTGTGCTTGAGGCTTTGTTCTTTTTTTTCTCCCTCAATGCGCATGAGGCGCCGTTGGCCTTCTTGAAAGCATACTACTTAAAATATCTTAAGAGTCTCGGAAGGAATTTCATCAAGAGAAATAGACCGAAGAGCTCAAGCTTCAACAACAATCGCCGTATTCTAGAACGTGGATCAAGACAAAACATGAACAGTTATCTCACGTCATTAATTAGAAAAGTCCAAGCAAAGACTAGCCTACCACATGCATGCCCTGATGAAAATTGCATTCGAACTGGTAGGTTGACGTTTATATGAATATCGATGCACACATTCTGTATTCTTACCTCTTCTTCCTGTACCTTTGGAAACTCCACTTCTTTATATCAACTCTTCAGGAACGAAAGAATTTTCCTTTGAATAAACAAGAACCAAGGACAAAAACACCAGTGTGGCAAACCAAGAGGCCCCAAACAACTCAAGAGGGGGGGCGACGACTGGTTCAGGGTCGTCCCAGCAAGTTCCAGGGGGTGCGCTCTCATGGCGGCCACTAACTGATCCAACGCTACATCGGGCCACTGAAGGTCACCTTGGGGCCCCGGCCATAGGTGGGAAAGCGTTCCACTAGGTATTGCAAAAATAGCACTGCCTCCCCCACTCGGAAACGCTGGACATCCCGAAAAGAATGAAGAAGGCGCAGAAAAAAGAGTTTAGGATGGCCTGGCAGTATTTCTTGCAAGGAAGAGCTCGGGCATCCCCAGGGGATGTTGGGAACCAATCACTGAAAACTTTCTCAAAGGGTTGGAGTGCTGGGGAGGTCGCTGAGGATTTCACACCTCACTGGGGAACAAGGACTTTGGGAAGGGAGCTGGTGGTACCTGACGACGTAGATACAGTGCGCGAGAGGGTTATCACAGTGGACATGCTCCTATCACGACACTCGTGCCGATCGTAAATCGCACTGAGTCACCGTACCTGATACTTTCGAAGCAGTGCCATGCTGTCGCATGCTGTGATAATAAACAGAAAAAAAAGGGCCTCCATCCATGATACTCACTCTAATGGGGACCCATCCCATCCGTGTCATGGCATCTTGGAGTATCTTAACTCTCCTTTCCCAGCCCTACTTACCTAACCTAACGTACTCCGTCAACCCATCTTTTATCCCCCTGCCTTGTCCCTTTTCCTTCGTTATCCTCCACCTTCCCCTTCCCATTATCATCTTCCCTTTGTCCTCTCCTCGAATCTTGATCTTCATTGACGCAATCTTTGGATCCTCTCCCCCTTTTCGGCATATACGTATCACGAAGTTGTCTCTACAACCCAACACCAAAACGACACTCGTTTCTGCAGATTTCCGTCTTACATGTTGAGAACCGAGGAGCTCACCGCGTGGTCCTAGGGTTTAGAGAGCGTATCTTTCTCTCTTGGAGATTGCGCTACTCGGCCTTTCAATACTCCTGTCCGGGGTTCGGCAGTTTTCCCGACTGAATACGAGCTTTCGATCGTTCACGTTTCACCTTGCGCAGTGTCGTAAAGACACACATCGAATCGATCAACACGTTGCAAAAATCCCGAGTCTTGTACGATATCGTTCTTGTCGGCCTCCAGGCAACATAGGTTAATTCGGCATTGTCGTTGTGACGTTACCTCACGCCTTCGCCATTGGCGGAGCTTTCGCTCACCAAGATGGGATCCGCGTTCAACGGGCTGTTGGAATTCGTCGCCAGAGAGGAAAATGGGAATCCAGGTGCCGGCGCGGACGATGCTGGCCAGAAGCTTCTGAATCTTCTCAAGAACCCCTTCTCTGATCAGGTATGCACGATCAGATGACATGTTTTCGGCGACCGTGACTGACTTGAATGCAGCTCTCTGCAGCTTCCATGGCCTCGGCCCTTGCTATCTCGCTCCCATTCACCGCATTCATCGCCATCGCCTTCTCCCTATTCAGACCATACCACCAAGCTATCTATGCTCCCAAATTAAAACACGCTGATGAGAGGCACGCCCCGCCCCCCTTAGGCAAAGCACCATGGTCCTGGATCACCACCCTTTGGGTGATCAAGGAGGAACACCTTATACAGACGATTGGTATGGATGCGACCGTCTTCCTTCGCTTTGTTCGCATGTGCCGAAACATGTTTGCAGTTTTGACCGTCACGGGTGTTGGCATTCTACTTCCCGTCCATTACTCCGAATACAATCAAACCGGCGAATTGAAGGATAACTGGGTTTCTATGATTACACCCCTTCATGTCTGGGGCAAGCCCATTTGGGCGCAGGTTGTCCTGGCCTGGGTTTTCAATATTACTGTTGCCGGTTTTCTCTGGTTTAACTATAGAAAGGTTCTCCAGCTGAGAAGAAAGTATTTCGAGAGCGAAGAGTTTCAGCAGAGTCTTCATTCTCGAACCTTGATGGTATGTATAATGGCTAGACCAAAATTTCTCCTAAGCTCTCTATTCACAACTACCTAGGTATACGATATTCCCAAGAAAGGATGCAGCGACGAAGGCATCGCGAGAATCATCGATTCTGTTGCGCCAAACTCGTCATTTGCAAGAACTGCGGTGGCTCGAAATGTCAAGGACCTTCCTGACCTCATTGCTCAACATGACTCGGCCGTTCGGAAACTAGAAAAGGTCTTTGCCAAGTACCTCAAAGACCCCAACAACCTACCCGCTGCCCGCCCCATGTGTCGACCATCCAAGAAGGATCGCTCGTACGCAACATATCCCAAAGGTCAGAAAGTCGATGCCATTGAGTACTTGACCCAGCGTATCCGGGATCTTGAAGTTGAAGTGAAGGAGGTCCGGGCCAGCGTCGACAAGCGAGGATCCATGCCATATGGCTTTGCCAGTTATTCGGATATCACGGAAACCCATCAGCTCGCTTACGCATGTCGCAAGAAGAAGCCTGCCGGTGCGCACGTCATACTTGCACCTCGGCCCAACGACATCATCTGGGAGAACATGCCCCTGTATAGCTCTACTCGGAGTCGCAAGCGATGGATCAACACTCTATGGATCACTCTCCTTACTTTGTTATGGATTGCTCCCAATGCCATGATTGCCATCTTCCTTGTTAACCTGGGTAATCTAGGATCTGTTTGGCCCGCCTTTCAGACAACGCTCTCTGCCGACACCACGTTCTGGGGTATTGCCCAGGGTATTATTTCACCAGCCCTGATGTCTCTGGTTTATCTTGTCCTTCCTACCATCTTCCGCCGGCTCGCCATCAAAGCTGGTGATCAGACCAAGACCGGCCGAGAGAGGCACGTACTGGCCAAGCTCTATGCCTTTTTCGTTTTCAATAACCTCATAGTCTTTTCCATCTTCAGCACTTGCTGGACCTTTGTGGCTGGTGTTATTGACCGCTCAGGTAACGGTGAAGACCCGTGGCAAGCCATCCTCAAGACAAATGCCGCCGGTACTTTGTTTACCGCTCTGTGCACCAACAGTTCTTTCTGGGTCACCTACTTGCTTCAGCGTCAGCTTGGCGCAGCCATTGATTTGGCCCAGCTCTGGCCTTTAATCCAGGCCTTCTTCCTGAAGAAGTTCTCGAACCCGACTCCCCGCGAGCTGATCGAACTGACTGCGCCGCCACCTTTCGACTATGCCAGTTACTACAACTACTTCATGTACTATGCCACGGTCACGATGTGTTTCGCCGGTATTCAGCCCTTGGTACTTCCTGCGACAGCGCTCTATTTCTTGATTGATTCATGGCTCAAGAAATATCTCCTCCTCTACCGCTTCGTCACCAAGACCGAGTCCGGTGGTCAATTCTGGCGCATCATCTTCAACCGCTTCATCTTTGCTACGATTCTATCCAACCTGGTTGTCTTGCTGACTACCTGGTGCCGCGGCGAGGGCACCCTGTACCAATTCTATGCCATCTGCCCACTACCTTTCCTCATGTTGGGTTTCAAGTTTTATTGCAGAAGTGTCTTTGATAAGCCGATGCGATACTACAGCACTGGCGACAATACCAGCAACCCCGAGGCCGGTAACCAAAAGGAAAGGGGTGCCCGAAGTGAAAGATTAGCCAGTCGATTTGGTCACCCTGCGCTATACAAGCCCCTCATTACACCCATGGTGCACTCCAAGGCCCAGAACCTATTGCCAGCAGTTTACAAGGGACGCTTGACAGACGGCCGAGATGGTGATCCTAACGATATCATGAGTGTCAGCGGCTACTCGGACATGTATGCTCTCGATGCCATGCAAGGCGGACGACCGGGCAAGAGCGCAAACAACAAAATGCCTGGATTCGAATATGTCTCAGAGAGCCAGATGGATTTCGAGTACTACAAGAACCGAGCCGAATTTGCAGAGGACCATGGTGGTGGTGAAATCTATGGACGCCCTGGAGAGATCATGCGACCCAACACCCCTGGATCATTCGGCGATGGCAGTGATCGTGGCTCTCGTCCTGGTACACCTTCCAATGGCAGAGCATCTCCTTTTGCTCCTGGCAACACAGCCTATCAATCCTACCGCCCACCCAACCAGTTCAATGGCATCACTCAGCAATCAATGATGGCCTCTGACCCGCCTAGCCGTGCGCGCAGTCCCATGTACGCACAGGGCAACGATAGCTCGTCTGGGCTGGGCCTCATCCAAAATGCCGCTGCTCCCTCTATGACTTTGCCGCCATCAGGCCGTATGACTCCTGTTCACTCGCCATCCCCAGGCCCCTCGATGGGTGCGCTCGGTGGCGGTCCTCGAGGCTACAGTGGACTTGCCCAGAACGAGAGCGACAATGAAGCGTCTGATCCAGCTCAGTACGACTACTTCCGAAGCAATACGCGGACAAGACGCAACCCAGGAGAGGGGTGGTAGCAAGGGTGAAGTAATAGTCTTTATGTTTTTTGACTATTTGAGATTTTGGCACGGCGTTTGGATAGATTGGCAAGCGGTGACTGTGGTGAAAGAGACGGACAATGCCCCAGATCAAAGAAGTTCGTGGGGCAAGGATTAGACCATTTTTAAGATAGAGCTTTAATGTTTCAAGATTTTTGCTTCTTGAATACCGCAGCCAATTATAAGCTAACAAAGTGAACTGTGCTCATTTGTGATGTTATGTTTGGGCAGAATCTACTTCATGCTGCAAATTTGCCTGTGTCATGTAAACGTTCAGCAAACCTAGCGAAATCTACTCCCAATCCTTCCATAACCTCATTGTCCACCACACTGTCGTTCCATGATATTCCCAGAGTCAATGCTCCTCCTGGCACGCTCGATATACTGATACTCATCGGTCCACCAGCAACCATGATGCCATTCGTGAACAGCACATGCGAGATGGTCCTATGTCCCTCTTTGAGAGGTGGGAGCTGGATAGGTCCAATGTTACTCAGCTCCCAGGACTCTTCACGTGGCTTGCCGTCTTTTTGACGCCAGTATGAATCCCAGTCTGAGATGTGAGCCAGGAGGCTAGCATCGTCATCTGTGGGAAGAGTGCTAACGCGATCTCGGAGTTGTGTCTTGACTTGACGTGCGTGATGCCAGATTAGGGTATCGAGATGGGCTTTGGGGCTGCGTAGAGCGGAGATATCAGTAGATGGGAAGTGGTGCGTCATTCCTGAGATGAGGACACGGAAGGAATCTTTTGTCATTGGGTCTGCAGAGGGTGATATGTGACGACGCATGCTGATGGGTGTTGAGGATGCAAAGGCTGGAGCGTCGGGTAAACGGTTGGTGAGAGAGGCGAGGGAGAGGGCGTGGAACAGTCCTGTGAGAGTGGTGCCGTGCTGTCGGGTTGCAGTAAGAAGAGAGGTAACCACAGGAGCGGAAATGTCAACGGCATGGACGCGGGAAGTATGAGGGTGCGTGAAATCAATGTGTTGTCCAAACCATATAGTTGGCTTCACAGACTTGAGAAACGGAGGCGAGAGCCAGTCCCAGAGGGTAGATGCCCAGCCATAGACGCTCTTGGAGTATGCGAGAATACTATGCTGGGCTTCTGGGAGAGTTGGCGCACGAGGGAATGCGAGAGTGAGTGACTCGAGCTCAGCGAGGTCAGAGTTGAGTTCTCGGAGGAGGTGCTCATGGAACTGCTTCCCGCTTGAACCGTCCATGAGCGAATGGTGGTAGGAGAAGAAAATATCCTCAAACCCCGGCCTCTCATCCGGACGAGCAACGACTATTCTCCAAGGAGGACAAGTCTCGATATCCTTCCAAAGCTGATCATGACACCAAGCCTGCAAAATCTCAACATGTCTCCCATACTCCTCACCAGCCGGCAAAGTGCGGAATTCGACATGTTTCGCAAGGTTGATTTCAGGAATATAGGAAAAATGAGCATCGTTGGTATCTTCCCCGAGAATACCGACGCGGAGCATAGGATGGGCGTGTATGACCTGAGCGAGCGCTGCGAAGATCGGAGGAGATGACGGCGGGAGGGTGTATCTGCATGTGATGACCACACAGCGGTACAGACCCATTGGGTGACGGGAGGAAGAGTAGGCTTCCCTGGGAGAAGAGTCAGTATTTGTCACCGACGGGTAAGAAGAGGATTTCACATTGGGCCTAGACGGCGTACGGCGTTGGGGTGTAAAGATGTAGACATTGTTGTTTGTGTTTTGTTGGTATCAACTTGGCTATGAGGAATCGGTCAGTATCCGGTGTTGAAAAGAGAAACAAGATAAAGAAAGTCGTATAAATAGAGTGGAAATGTTTGAGCTTGGCAAATCGTGCCTTTCTTGTTTTTCAAACATTTCTTTCAGAGCTGCATTGTTTGACTCAGACCAGGTTTGTATTTTACGCCCTTTCACGAAAGAAGAGCTCAAATCTACTCCTCGTTTCTAACATCAGTGACTGTTGGTCGTAGTTATTTCCTAACGGGTATCATTATTGTCAGTGGTTGCTGTCTGGGCCGCCTGAACAGTTGGCTAGAGATCTTTATGAGCTTCGACCCATATATGTATATACACATTTATTCATTTGTAGTACATAATAGAACAATAGCAATCCTACTCGTTTTTAGAAACGGACAACATGGGTTGAAAACATAGTCTACAATAGAATGGAAGAGACTGCTCATATCAAGTGTTGGCTGTACCGAGCAATTGGGTAAGGTGGTGTGGTACAAGCGGCCCGGCGCTAAGACAAGCAGAGACCACTGAACTGAAAGCAGGTACACGTACTGGTCTTCCTCTCAGATAATTCATCCAATTCATTCTCCATTATCCAACATCAACCGTCGACATCCAAACACGCGCTTATTCACGACGCGACATCGCCTTTGGGCCTACTCTGTGATTTTTTTTTGTTGTTATTGTTGTTGTCGTTATTCTATACTCTACTGTACCAGAATGTCAAGACAAACACGTGTATGATTTGTACCACACAGTAAACACATACGACATCAACATCGTCGCGAACCTATCCACGTCATGCTCTGAACGCGCCGACAACCCCTACCCATGATGATGTTGTCGGCCAAACTATAAACACCCATCAACGCCTTGCACATTGTCGCCGAATATCACGATGCAGCGTGATCATAGTTCGCTAGCCGACCGCTCCAACGGGAGACTTGGTACTTTCGAGGTCAAGAATACAGGAAGGAAACCACTTTTCAAGGACGCCGCCCCGCGAACGAATGATAAAAACAAAGAAAATGGACGAGCCCAGCCCTCTTCGCTTTTTGGAGCGAGCGTCCTGAGTAACGGACTGTCGCGATCAGCGAGCGTCGACATGGGCAGACCGAGTTTCGGTCTCGTTTCCCATGGAGGAACGCGCATACCACAACCCGGCTTCTCGAGCTCGATTCGAAAACCGCTCACTATAACCGAATCCATGATGGTGGCAGAAAGGGAGGGTGACAAGGGAAGCGACGACGACGACAATCAGAGCTCCGTCATGGACGCTTCCCCAAGCCCAGCACCCAAAGTATGGCTTGAGAGACACGAAGGCGACGAGAAGCGGATGAGACGACTCCTGGGCCAGGATCATCTAGACACAAAAGCCCCGAACCGCCCGCTCTCACGACAATCATCAGCATCATCAACAGTTTCTGACGTCAAACCTTCGCCGGAAAAGAACAAATCACCCAGACGGAGGACTCTCTATGGGAAGCCTCGGACAGGTCTGGTCCATAACGATTCTACACATGAGCCCTTGAGCACATTGACAAATGGTGTCAAAAGGGAGGATCATGGAGAGAAGGCCGTAGGAGGGCTGCGCCCGCCAGAGTCGAATTTACTGAGACATATGCCATCCAAGGACGACCTCACAAACCAGGGACGCATCCCCGCGCTGGTTCCTGGAATTGAAGATCTACTTCCGTCGATTGAGAACTCAGCACTAGTGGCGGCCGGAACTGAATCGCCTAGGAAAAATTTTGCTTGGCAGATTGACGATGACCTGACCATGGGAGATGCGCAAATTTCAAATAGTCCCAGGATCAAGACTGGACTGTTTGCCGATAGGCGGAATTTCGATGATGGCAGTGAGATTGACATCAACTCGAGAACAAGAGTCGCGCCCCCTGGATCACGCAATACAAAACTCGACGAGATCCGGTCAAGAGAAGTCAAGACCGGCAGCGATATCCCCGTGGATCTACCACGGCCGCGACCTCATAACACAAAGCTAGACGAGATTCGTGACCGTGAGGAAAAGGTCGAGCATCAGATACCTCTTCCTGATCGTAATGCGCCGAGACCGAGAAATACCAAACTAGAAGAGATCCGACAGCGTGAGATTGTTGGCCCTAACAAGAGATCGCTCGCTCATGCCAGGTTGAGCGAGATTCGTGAACAGAATGCCATGGCGCGTTCATTGTCACCAGAAGAAAGTCGATTTCAAACAAGTCGTGATGCAATCCTAGAGGACAAGCCTTCTCCCGAACTAGAGAACAAGTTACGGGCGCGGTCTAAATCTGAATCTGAAGCCATTGGACAGACGACTGATACGCCAGTGACAACGTTAAAGATAAGGCCCACCACTACCACTGCCGCTGCCACTGCCAGCGCGCCGGCCGAGAGAAGCGAATCGAAGGGCATAGGGGAAGTCCCGGATTCTGCACGACCAGCTTTGTCTCATAAACGCACCGATTCCAGGGATCTGTTACGACGGTTGGCGAGAGCTACCAGTTCAAGCCCAGGGCCAGAGTCAGCCCAGCAACGACCTGCCAGTTCGTTGTCCACCGACAAATCTCGCGACCTACCTGCAGATTCCAAATCTTCCATACCTCGATCCTCGTCAGACAATGGCCCACGATATACCCGAAGAAATCAGCAAAAGATGGACAAAGCTCAAGATTTCTCGAGACCTACAGTCGGTTTTGTCGATCCGCCTCGAAGTCGCTCAACGGATTCAACTAAGAGTAAGAAATCCAACGCACAGTCGGAGGTAGATCCGACAGACCGCATCGAAGCAGAGATGGATCTCTTTGCGCTCCTTGAGAACCAATCTGAAAAGGGTTCTGTGAGAGCACCATCGCCTCTGCCTGAGTCGGAAGATGAGAAGGATCCTGAAGCGACACCGCGATCAATCAAGCAGGACCCTTTGACGATGCCGACACCGAAAGTTACAGGCGCCTACATCGAGACACCGGCGACTGTCAAGGTGGAGAAGATCGATATGAAGAAAGAGGACAGGCAAATAAAAAGAGAAGAGAGGCAGCCACGGTCGAGGTCTACATCTCTCAGAAATAAGAGGACGGAGCATGTGGCGAATGGCAGTGACCAAGACTCGGCTTCAGACCCAGGGACAGACGATAAAACGGGCGCCACAGCCTCGTCTTCAGGAGTGAGAAGAAGACGCGCTCGCGCTCCATCTCGGCGCAGATCAACCCCGTTGGAGAATTCTGCTGCACTTCCAACAGCTAAGGGCGACTTGAAAGATCTTCAGCGAATGCACAATATCGATGATTCAACGCTCGATGATCTTGAAGAAGTTCTGCACGGTCGCAAAACACCTTCACGAGATCTCGAGATTCTTCTTCACAACCTACCCCAACATCCCATCATCGAGGACGATTCCGACCTGGATCGTGAGCTCAACACTAAACTTAACACCAAGAGTAACACGATCGATCCTGACAGCAGCTCTGATGCTCTGGCTCGCATGACGCGGATGAATGATAGATTAAAGAATAGCCTCTACGGTATTCATACGGCAGCAAGGGGTATTGAGAGGTTATCGGAAGAGGTCAACCACAATAACAGAAATAACCCAGTCGAGACCAAAGCAGTCAAGGCTGAGGCAGCTGACACCAAAGATCTTGAACGGAAACCCGCCGAAGCCAAGGTCGCCATGTCAACGCCGCCAAAGATGGAAACCCAAAAGGTTGACCACGTTCCTCATGTGCTCTCGGACGATTTTGCCGCCGATGAAGTCTCGTACATACCAAACCCTGTTCACTGGCTATACCGTCGCAAGCCACACTTCCGCCTTACCCTCCTGGGCCTCCTCACTCTCCTCTTATCCATCTGGTATGCCGCTGAGTCTGCCATGTGCGCTGGCTTCTGCCGTCCCGTCAGCTGTGGCAGCGGCCCCTGCATCTGGTCCATCGACGATCCAACCTTTGGCATCGCTATCCCCGTCAAGCTCGATCAGTGGGTAACGGGAGGCCGTGGACGTGTGCTGGCCAACCAGTTCATGCAGGAAGCGGATGACTGGATCGCCGAAGTAATCGACGCATGTTACGGTCGCCAAATCACCGAGATCGACATCAACTCACTCTCGTTCGAGGGAAAGCGTCAGCACCGCCGTCGTCTCCGCAAGAAGGGTCTCGTTAAGCCTCGTGTTGAGGATCCTCAGCAAAAGGCCAAATGGGATGAATGGCGTCGCGCTCGTTTGGCAAAGGAGAGGCAGAAGGAGGCGAGGGAGATGGGGTACGATGTCAGAGACGAGTGGGAGGAGTCTGTTGGGGGAGACACGAGGGTCTGGTGAGGTTGGAGACAGGCAGATAATAAGCCCTCCGAAGATCAGAGGCAGGGGGGGGAGGGTTTACGTTACTGATGAAATGGATATCCCGCAATCGCGAATGCGTTTGAAATGTTTACTTTTTGGTCAATCTCTTCTCTTCGCTACACATGTGCAGGTGACAATGTTCCAGTTTGGTATTAACCTCTAAAAGTCCCATCTAGACGCAAATAGCAGCATGGCCTTTTTTTTTCCCCAAATAACCGCAACGCCGTACGCCCATCAAACTGTTTTCTTCCTCTTCAATTCCTTCCTGCGCACTCTTGGATCTAATCATCAATACCTCCCCACTCCTCATCCTCTTGCTCCTCCTCATCTCCGCTCTCTGCCTTGACCCATGGCAGTCTCTCGTCCTGGTAGCTCTCGGCCGCACGTCCCCTCGCCGGCTTGACGGGGCACCGACGCACAGCCTCGACGAGCTCTCCGACCTGCTTGACGAACCCGGCGGCCTGCTCGTCCTCGAGCGCCTTCTCACGCTCCAGCTCGTCGACCCAAATGTCCAGCGCGTGAAGCCTGATGCCAGCGGGGACCTTGCGCAAATCACCCTCCGTCTCAAAGGGAAACTCTGCGAACACGGCCAGAATCTCCTTGCCCTCCCAGGCGTTTTCGCGAACGAGCCGCACATGCGCCGCAAACACACGTCTTACGAGGAGAAGAAACTTCTCCAGACGGAGAACATCGATCTCGGTCCACTGGATACAGACGATGGTCCAGAACCCACGCAGCCAGGCAATCACACACGCGGGGCGGACAGTGAAGAGTAGGTTGGCGAGATCTGTCGCGAGACGCTGCTGGGGCACGGGACGGTCCGTCATCCAGAGGGCGTAGAATAGACCTTTCCACAGCTTTTGGGCGTCGGAGTCGGAGATGGAGGGGCGGGAGGAGAGGAAGGTCTGGAGGGATTCAAGAGACGATGTTCGGAGTCTGCGATCTACGAGAAGTCAGTGGGAAGAACGGGGGTTTTTTCTTTTCTTTTTCACGAACCGCTTGATGCGAGGTTCCGAATAAACGGCATTTGGGATTCGTGAGCAGCCATTCTTGATATATATCCAGTGAGGATAGCAATGAGCGAAAAAGAGTTTGGTTGTATGGCCGTAGACTATTTGGTAGAGAACGAGTGTGATGGGTTGTCAAGAAAGATGGATGCTCCCCCAACAACAACTTTTTTTCCACGGTGAAGGGTGGGATGGGTAAGGTAAAGCGGGAAAATGTGGGGTGTTCACCGAGTTCACCGAGATTCTTGGTGCCTGTATTTTTGCAAACGCCCGCAAAGATGGGTACTTAAGCTTTGTTTCTCAAAGATAGTACAGAATAATAGCTAATTGTGCTTGTATATCTCTGATAGAGTGCATGTTTTTATTGATTCTGTGCGACTGCTTGAATGTACAAGAGTCAGCATTAATCAAAGATGACTAGTTTTGCAATGAATCCAAGATGTGGACGGAATACAATAGAAAGCAAGAATTCAGTGAATGGAACATAGCACATCAGAATATCTTTCGATTGATCAACCGTGAAAAAAAAGATCCAACATGATTCGATTCTTCAATGCTGACTCACCAACTCACCCTCTCCTCTCACCTTATTCACCTCTTTGCAAACTAACTGAAGTAGGTGAACCTCCCTCCCCTCCTATCAATCAACCCCACCATCGTCATACCTGTACTCCTTCTACCTTTTCAAGCAAAACGGCCGAGAGCTCTCTTGTCGTGTGTGCAATTGAACTGAACAAGAATTATCTGGCAACCATAAACATCCATTGGTAGACATCCCAACGACGCCCATTATGTCTACCAAACGTATCACAAAGGTATGTTTTAATAGTGTATCATCTCCCCCCTCTCCCTTTTGTTAACACCAACCTTTTCAGGAATTCGCTGAAATCTCCCAAGACCCTCCCGAGGGCTTCACCGTCTCGCTGCCGCCCAACGAATCCATCCACACCTGGCACATCACTCTCCAAGCGCCCGCCGAGACACCCTACCACCCTGGCCGGTTCGGACTGGTCCTGACCCTCCCGACCGACTACCCCTTCAAGCCGCCCGTGGTCAAGTTCTGCACGCGCATCTACCACCCCAACGTGACGGACGACAACCTGGGCAACATCTGCCTCGGCCTCCTCAAGCCTGATGCCTGGAAGCCCAGCACCAAGCTGCGAGGCGTGCTCGAGGCTCTTAGGCAGCTTCTCCAGGAGCCGCAGCTCGACAGTCCGCTCGAGGAGAAGATTGCGCAGCAGTATAACAACGATAGGGCCGAGTGGGAGAGGGCGGTTAAGCACCACGTCGAGAAATATGCTATGGGAGACCCTACTTTCCCGCCTGTGGGGGGTGCGTAGGTTTGAGAGGAAGTTGACACGAAATGGCTGAGTGTGCACCAGGTATGAAACGTCTGCCAAAAGCAGAAAACATTACGAGACAGACAAGGTTATGGAGATTCGAGGAAAATATTTACATTCAAGAAACAAAACAGTCAAAGCGAGTGGCATTGTATTAGCAGCTACCTACCTACCTTGTCTGTATAGGTACTAACTTGCCGAAGCGGAGAAGCCTGATTCAGTGTCAATTAGTTAAAATATCAGACACACAATGACTGAGACATACGGTTCATAAAAGGCTCCAGAGAGATTCATTTCCATTGGAAAAAAAAATACAAACGTAGTTTTTCCTATGTAGTCATCAACAGCTCAATGTTCGACAATATCTATCCAGTTCATATATACTACGTAGAGCATAGACCCCCTTCTAATCAATACATCCGACGTCTCCCTCCCCCGTCCTTCCTATTGTTGGTACAAACAAGTGCTGATGATATAATGCTTTTGGTATGGTTTCGCAAATGCAGCCGTAAGCCATCGTCATTAGGCTTTAAAACATGTTTCTTTTTGGTATTCCCATTCCAGTCCATCCCATTCCGCCCGACCAACGCTGATTCCTCCCTCCCCCCGTCTTTATGTGGGACGTAAGAAAATGAATAATGACAAAGACCAAAAGTTGTCTATGGTATCCGAACAGTTAAGAAAACACCTGAGGACAAAAAAAATGAAAAGGTTTCAACCAAGTAATGTAAAAGAAAGGAGAAATGTAGAAGCAATGCCGGCTACGTCAAGACAAAGAAGCAACTGTGTGCCCTTAACTTAAACGTCATCCGTATGTAGATTAGACTCTTGGCTCCGCCGCTCTCAAATGCTGCGCGTGGCGAGTAGTAGAGCAAAAGGAAATTTGTAGAGTGGTATTTGCAAGGTGGCATGAATCGTGAGTAATAGAGGTTGCCCAGGAATGAATACAAATATCGACTGTGTGCATATCTTTTTCCGTGCCGGGAATGTATCAAGCCCCTGTGGGAGATCGTTTCTTGCTGGATTTGATCGATTTCGAACGTCCAACATCGGACTGCGCCACGTTCCACGTGGAACTGTTGATATGCTGTCCCTGTCGAAGGCGTTCCATTTGTGCTTTGGCTCGGCGTTCCTGGCGCCGCTCGTCGATTTGACCTTGACTCAAATGCCCAAAGCCATTCCGTCGTTTGAAACAAGCCTCCATCAAGGCGTTGGCGTCAATTAGCCGTCGAGGCATCGCCTGCACCACACCAAACATCTCCATGGGGTCTATCACAGCCTTGACTTCGCTCTCGCCCGTCTTGAAAATGGCCAGTGCAATGCGGAACAGCGTCTTTGAGCCTTCGTAAAAGAAGACGTCCCATACTCGAAGAGTGGTTTCAATAGGCAATGTACCAATAAAGCAACTCATGAACCAGGCTGTCATGCACAGTGTGATGGGCGGAAGTCGGCCATCGACGTTGGACATTCGCGAAAGCTCCTTACGCCGCGACCGAGTGAGACGGATTGACTTGGACGTTGGTGGTCGAGAATTAGGCTCCGCTTCAAGTTCGCCGCCAATCTTGTCCCAGATGCCGGGCATCGTGGTCCGCAGCTCCGCCATGAGAACACCGAGATCGATCTTGGATCCTTCAAGACTCATCTCATGCGTTCCAGGGAGGTAAATGCAGGTGATCACATTGAGCAACCAGAAGCATTGTTCCTCGGTTTCGACAAATAGAAGCAAAAGGCCTGCCAGAAAGTTGAGACTCTGACAATAACCTATACGCGGGTTATAAATAGCGAATGCGTGCAGGACACGCCGGAGAGAAGTAATGATGGGAGGCTCCCCTTCGACAACGCGCGGTGAGCTTGAGCTTGAGCTGCGGGACGAATCTGTCATCGTTGTTTGGCTTCCTCGAGTACTGTTGAACGATGTGTCGACTCCATTCGGTGGCTTGAATTTGATGTTGTCGGGGAATGTGCGATGCAGGTCTCGTTCGATCACTTCGGCATCGACATCTTTGGCTCGCTTAGAGGTCAGCTTGTCGTAGAGGCCCGAGTGTTGGGCAAGAATAGCTGGTCCACCGGCATAGTAGAACCACGCCGCACCACGCCATTCGGGCGGAATGCCTTTGCGGACAAATCGTTTCGTCTTTGCATTTGGGGCGGGGAACCGTTCGGGGTGGTCTGTGATGAGCCCGCTGTCCTTTAGGTAACTGGTCCACTTCCTCGTCCGACGGGCCAGGTATTCAGAGTAACCCGCATTCCAAGCATCATACTGCTGTCTCGTCACATACTGGTTTTCCTTCTTGAAGCCGTATCTGTCACGGCAGTTGGGGTCTTCGGGTTCTAAGGGGGCTGCTGGGGCGACAAGGACCTCTGACTCAGGCTCACTTTGACGTTGCGCTGTGGGCTGGGGAGGAGTTTCAAGGGGTTGAGGAGACGAATTCGGCAAGGAAGTTGGCTGAGAAATGGGTGTTGAGATAGAAGGCGAGCGGGTAAGAGTTGGTTCCATGGTGGACTGCGGTAGTTGAGATTTGACCGAAGGGTCGGAATCGAGGGATTTGGCCGAATCACGCTTGTCAATGCTTCGGCGGTGATAGTTTTCTGCAATGTGAGGTACGGATGATGTAAAAGCGGGGGAAGTAAAGATCATTTTGGACATTCGGATCTCGAGGTCCAAGGTCGAGGGTTCATCGTTGCCAGAACGTTGAGCAAGATCATCGTCATGTGCAGTTTCCAAGGATGGGCGGCGCCACTCCCTCACAGACGGTGCTCTTGAAGGAGCGTCCATTTGTCCGTAGTCTGAGTCGTTGTCGTCGTCGAAACCTTTCTCGTACATGCCCATAACATCCTCGAGGCTGGGTTCATCTACGTCGGGGTCAAGCTCGTTGTTGGCATCGGCTTCAGACTCTGGTTTACCTTCGAGACCGGGATAGAGTGAAGTAACAGAGCTATCCTTTGTCAAGACGCTGCTTCGTTCAGTGGCCGCTGTGCCGGGAGCAGTTGACTCCGTAAACTGGGAGCGAAAGCTAGACCGAAGCTCTTCACCACTCACCCAGGGCGCAGCGACAGGGCTCGGTGATGCTGAGCCGCCGTTGGTGTAGCTCAATGGTGGTCGTGGAGCAGACGATTTGGCACCGATCGCAGTGGTCAGTCGTGGAGGTCGCGGCTCGTAGGGATCGGCGGAGTGAGGAGATAGAGCTGAATAGTAGGTAGAAGAAGATTGAAAAGACGAGACAGAGGGGCCTCGTGGGCGTGTTGGAGGCCAAAGGGGGTCTTGAGAGAAGTTGACAAGTTCAAGGTACTGATCGGCAGTATTGAAGCCTGGGAGAGTTGGGGCGCTGGGGGCGCTGGGGGCGCTAGGAAAGGCCCGAAGCTTAACCGTGTCGGCGAATGGCTGGCGGATGCTTTGTTTCCGCGGCCGTGAGAAGTTCTCTACGAAGCCAGGCGGTGTCGGATTATCGTGCGCGCGAAGGTCGGCGAGGGATGAA
>JABFEV010001244.1:0-21338 GCA_013618395.1 Fusarium domesticum | reverse complement strand
GCCCATCCCCCTCCCAGAGCAGCGCGCTCACCAGCGCCATGGCACCTCCCTGGCTGAAGCCGGCGAGGACGACTTTACGAGCGTCTCCCACTTTTGCAATTTCGGAGCGTAAGAGCTCGTGGATGTGCTCTACGGAAGGGCGCATCTGGCCCCGCGATGAGGGCTCCCAGTCGCCGGTGCCTTCGTACCATTGGGGGATGAGGGAGCGGCGGTATTTGGTTGAACGGGAGAGGGGAGCGGAGGGGAAGATGATGCGGGCGTGGGGGAGATGGGATTGGAAGGTTGATGTTGGTGAGGTGGTGGAGATGGGTGAGGTGAGTAAGGGAGAGTGAAATTTCTCTGCGGTAAAACCTCGACCGTGTAGGATAATTATGGTGAGACTATGCGGTTGCGAAAGGGGAGGAATGATGATAGGAGAGGGAAAGATGCCTGGCTTGTGATGAGAGGGCATATTGAGTATTTTGTCGATATGATTATAGATGTAATTTGACGGAAATCATGAGCCAGAAGTAATAGACATTACAACCTATTGTTTCAGTTCTCCCTGTTTTTCTAAATGCCTTTCCTTTTTTTTTTTTCCAGCCAAGGTAAGGTGGTGTGGTGTCTGTTGTTTTATATCATGGAGAGTTGTGAAGAAGTGAAGAAGTGTAGATGTGGCTGAGATGTACAGTGCGATCATATCTAAGTAGCTGTCCAAAAGTACTGTACGGCATACATACATATTGCAAATCTCATAATGGTCTTCAATCTATTTCTTTCAAGTTAACATCTTTAGATTTTTCTATTACAAAACCATCCAACTGGAGTTTCACTGTCTGTTTTTCTTAACTTTCCTGTATTCCTACCTCTGTCTCTCTCATCTCATCTCAGTGATGTGGCTTCTACCGCCCCACGCATAACCCCCCTAAACCCAACATCAACAACATCATCATCATCATCNNCATCATCATCATCATCATCACACGCACAATGGATCTCAACCGTCCTGTCCTGTCCCTCACCGTCCTCTTCACAGCATGGAAAACTCTTTTGTTATCCATCGCCGTCGCGGCTAGCATCGCTCCGGACTACGACACCTCCACTTCTCTGTTCTTCACTGTTCTGTACGGCTCTGCTGCGCCGGCGAGTGTGTCGCTCGCAACGCGTTTGACGAGATGGGATGCTCTGTACTTTGTGCATGACGCTGTGCTGGGGAAAGTCTATGAGCAAGAGTGGGCTTTTGGTGGAGGTCTGCCAGCTGTTGTTCGTGCTTTGGGTGGTAAAGTATCGGAGCCTCTGGTTGCTATCGCCGTTGCAAATGTTTCGCATTTTCTCGGCATGTTGGCTTTGTATCAGCTTACAGTTGTGCTCTGCAACAATAGGAAACTCGCTTTCATATCTGCGGCGCTGCATGTCCTCTCACCCGCGGGACTGTTCCTATCGGCGCCATATGCTGAGAGCACGTTTTCTTGTCTTTCCTTTATAGCCAACCTGCTATTTGCTCTGGCTCTCAAGAACAAGGATGATACGCTGAAGCGAGACTCTGCCATCATTCTCTCAGGGTTGCTGTACGGCATATCCTGTACATTCCGCAGCAACGGCGTGTTTGGGGGTTTATTATTCGCCGTCCAAGTCACCAAGGAATTACTGGCACTCACTAGAGGCTTCAGCTTCTCCAAAGTTCTGAGACTGGTTGCGCCTATCATCGGTGGCCTTTTCGTCACTGCTGGGTTCATCTCTCCGCAGGTTGTTGCTTGGGTGAGATACTGCGACGGGGGGTCAGGTGAACCGAGACCTTGGTGTACACGTCTTATACCAAGTATCTACACATTCGTCCAGGAGCAGTATTGGTAAAAAGAGAATCATCTCGTCAAAACCTACGAGTCATGGCTAACACTTTCCAGGAACGTCGGCTTTCTCAAGTACTGGACTCCCAACCAGATTCCCCTCTTCCTTCTCGCCGCTCCCATACTCACAGTGCTCATCAAGTCCGGGACCGAGCTGACACAAGAGCCGTCCCGACTGTTGGGCCCGGGGTCAGACGGCGGGCTGAGTTTATACGTGAGGACGTTGGCAATCATCCAGACAGCCCTAGCTGTTCTCGCTATTACCAACTACCACGTCCAGATCATCAGCCGTCTTTCATCGGGTTATCCAGTTTGGTGTTGGTGGGTTGCTTCTTGCTTGGTGGACAAGTCAAGACAGAGCATGGCGTATGGTGTGATAGTCTTCATCACCATGTATGCCATCATCCAGGGAGGTTTGTTCGCTTCGTTTTTGCCGCCAGCTTAGGAAAGAACATGTACAGTAAAGTAGAGGTGTCAGTCTTGCGGTATCATTCACCAACAACAAAGTGTTTCTAGAATCACGACATCTTGTTTCCTTTGAGCTTTCATAACCAGGCCACGATACTCTATCAACAGAACGATACTCTATCAACAGAACGATACTCTATCAACAGACCGATACTATATCAACAGAACGATACTATCAACAGAACAATGCTACCAACAGAACGATACTATCAACAGAACAATGCTACCAACAGAACGATACTATCAACAGAACCGTCCATTAAACACGTATTAAAACATAACCAAATATCGCTCTATTCCTACGCTGTTAAGTGTATTAATCACATCCAGCAAAATCATCAGTCGCCAAACCGGCATCTTCTTCACAAACTTGCATCAACACAATCACCGTCCCAAGCCAAGGCGAAGCGTTGCTCCATCTGTAGGTTTAAGTAGTAGCCTTGGATGTACCGTCTCTTCCATCACATCCTTCAGTCCTGAAGACCCCAAATCTGCATCTTCCGGTAATGATCGCCGCCTTTTGGCTAGATGGACCCTTATGGTACTAGATCTCGATAGGGTTCCGTGCCTCTTGAGTTTTGATCTTGATTTGTGCTGCCGCCGAGCTACTTCTGGTTCAACAAGACAGAACTGTGTAGGACACGGGGTTGTTATGTTCTTGTTAACGCCCTTGACAGCATCCGTTTGGCCTGGCAACTTTAAGCCAGATTCAACCCCTCCAGTCGGTATTGGGGCCCCTGGCTTCATTGTCCCATAGCCCTTGGTCGCTTGCCATGAATGCATTCTCCCCCGTTCAGTTTTCTTCACAGGATCACCTCCTATCAGCTTGGTTCTTGACTGGGTCATAAAAATTGCTGGACGGGCATCCTTGTTGAGAGAGTACTGAACCGTCTTGTTCTGCTGGTTCTCCATATTGTTCTGGGGTCTAGGACTCTCAAATATTGGGTGGCGCAAAGCTGTTACCAAGGCATCAACTTCTTCCACCTCTTCCCCGTTAAACTCGTTTACTTCGCTTGAGGCTCGTTCGAGTGTGCTTCCATCCTGGCTCCCGTCATCTTCCGTCACTTCCTCAATCAACGGCCAGCTAGGTAGTGATCGTCGTTGAAAGCGCCACGGGCGACGTGACGTCTAGTAATCGTCTTCCGAGTCACTATTATCATTAATTCTGATGGCTCGCCACCTCCTATCTGTGAGGTCTTGTGCTGCGGTCCCTTCGCTTTCAGGGTCAACGTATCCTTGTCCACCAGCAATGCTGAGAGCAACAGGCAGGAAGACCAGAGCATGAAGGGCAGCAAATATGACCAGAGCCAACCATACTCGGAAGTAGTAAATCTCAAAGATCTTGGAGCGTGTAAAGGCAAGGACGCAGACGCCCAGTAGCTTGGTAACAGTGATGCCAGAGAAGACTGATCCGCCGACATTAACAAGGGCTGTCCAGGCTCGGGCGTCTCGTCCACGGAAGGCGTTGCTGTTGCCCTCCATCACAGTACGCGAGGGGAACATGAAGGCTCTGGCGATGTGGGCGCAGAACTCGACAGAAATTCCAACACAAATAATCAGGTTCACCAACGACACTGCGTTGAGGGAGACATCAAAGACAGCCATGGCTCCCATAATGTCCACAACACTCATGACAACGGCCAAGGAGACGACGAGCGACGTGAGAAGTGACCCAAGCAGGATGGACGCGACAACGAAGATGATGCCAACTGCAGCGCACAGCAGTCCAGCCGTAAGCGGCACAATGCTGAGATACTGATCAAAGAAGATGTAGAACACGCTGTATGGGAAGACGTCGGCGCCTGTCCTTTCACCAATGTCCGAAGCAATGCGGCGCGCTGCAGCGTACGCGCCGATAAAGTCATCCTGGCTTCTAAGAGGTTTGTGTGCGGTACGGAAGTGACTGGCTTTGATGCCTTCACCATCTTCGTCAACTACCACGGCATGGTTGTAAGGAGCCTGTCCGCCGAGCGGGCATTCGTCGTTGGTGGGGCTTGCGAGAAATTTCTTGAGGTAGTGCATGAATTCGTCGTTTTCTGGCATTCCATAGAGGGTAGTGTTCCAGGCTGGTTTCCGGTCTTCGAAACAGGTCGAGCCGTGCTCCACACAGCATTGTTCGTAGATGGGATTCAGCCAAAGGAAGAAATCGTCGATCCAGCTGGCCACCGGTGAAGAGATGAAGGATACGTCTGGTCTCTGGCGCTCCAGTTCGAGAGTGTTTGTGAGGGAGAGATCCTGGCAGGTGGTGAATCTTGAGCACACCTCTTGCTGCTGCTCGCGCTTGGAGATGTCGACTCCGCGGGTCACAAAGTACACTGGAGGGCCAGTTTCCAGGTACTTGTACAAGTCGTCAAAATAGGGGATGAGGTAAGACCCATCTGGAATGGCAACACGCTGATCAAGACCAAGCTGGATGGTCGGCAACAGGGCCAGTCCAGCAGCGAAAAGACCCAGGAAGACAGCAACTACGGCCACCTTGACCTTCTTGCCGAGAAGTCTAGGTGCATAGGTGTTCTTGATGAAGACTTGCAGCAGACTCTCTTCGGCCATCTCGGAACCTCGGCCAGCCCCTGAGGGAAAGCCATTGGCGCCGTTCAGATGAATCCTTGCCTTTGTGATCTGCCACCACGGCCACAGCTCGCAGCGATGGTCTTCCACTCGCATCTGGTTAAGGGACAGAAAAGAGACAAACATCGTCATTTGGAGAATGGCGTTCACCAGGACAGCACCAGCGGCATAGGCTGCAAAGTTTCGGACAGCGGGCATTCCAACGGCCGTGCCTAGAGCAAAGGCAACGGTCTCTGTGAGGGCAGAGAAGAGGATTGAGGGACCCATGCGACCAAGAGCCTTGGCGACTCGTTCCTCAACCATCTGATCAGGAAAGCTGGTATTGACTCTTTCCAGCTCGTGGACGATCAGGAAGATGTTGTCGACACCAACAGCAAGGACGATAAATGGAATAACCTCGACGATGATCAGAGTAGCCTTGAGGCCAACCCAGGAGAAGAATCCAATGGAAGCAGTGATCGACATCAGGACGATGAGGATGCCTACCAGACCAAGAGTGACCTTGGACTCGACAAGCAAGACGGCGGGGTTTCGGAAAATGTGCTTGAGGGGGGTTCCAAGCGCCATACAGGCGTAGACGAACATGACCAAGTAACTAATGATGATGATCTTAGCATCTGTGTTGGTTGACTTGTTGAGTTCCTGTTCCAAGCTAGCTTCCGTGTTGAACGACAAGCGGAGGCCTCTGTCGGTGGCCTCCTCTTGAACTTCGAGAAGACGGTCACGAAGAGCGATCTCCCAGTCGGCGGCAAAGGCTACTTGTTCAGTTCCTTCTTGTGCGTTGTTGACAACCCAGGTCACAGTGATGGCTACGGCATCCGCAACATCATCATCGTAGCCACCCAGAATCATAGTGGGTTCAAGGGGCTGGCCAAATGCCGGTCGACAGTCAACAGGACTCTTGGCACAGGCACGCAGATCATCTTTCCAGTTCTGACGGTCTGGGCCACCCTTTGAGTACCAATAAGATGTGACGGTCTGTAGAACACAAGCGTCACCCGTAGGCTTGAAACAGATATCTTTGAAATATTTGCCATGCTCAGGGCCTTGAAGCTTGCTGATGCTCTCCTCGACGTCCATCCACCACTCCAAAGTGTCGTAGCTGAGAACAGGTCCAGGACCGGATGGGTTGGTATCGTTGACCAAAAAAACCTTTTCAGCACGATAGAAAGGACCAAAGTTGTCATCAAAGTACGCCTTCTCCTGAGCAGCAGCAGAAGATGGGCTGACCCAAAGTCGAGCAGGCTCGGTTTCAATATCAAAGCGGAGCCACCCAGCACTCAAGATGGCAACAAAGACCAAGCTGAGGCCAATGGAGATTGCAGGGAAGCGAGCAGCAGCATGGCCAAGTTGATAGAATGCTCTGTCGCATTTGTCGTTGAGCCAGTAGCGTTTTGTTGGGCGTTCACGCATGGCTTCGGTTTGAACAGGCCCGCCTTCGTCTTCGTCATCGCTATGGGACGACTCATGCAGTAACCTAGTCCTCTCAACACGACGCTGCGCGTACTTCTTCCAGGCAACATTCCCAAAGAAGAAGAAGAATAGAGCAAAGAGTAGGATCGAGTATGTAAAGATGGAGGCAAACGACAGGCATGGCAAAAGGCCAACCCGGCACGACCTTGATTCTTTGACGTCAGGAAGCTCGGGGCACACATCGGGACAGTCGACGCAAACGCAGCGATAGTCAGGGTCCTCGTCGTTGCACTTCTTGGGTTTCATCTTGAGCGGGTGCATATCGGGAGAGTTGTGCTCGGTGGGAAAGTTGATCTGGAATGGGGAGCCAACAAAAGGCTTCTTGTCGCCGAGGAACTTGAGCATTTCAGTATAGTTCTTGGCACCTCCACCGATCAAGTCCATTGCCTTGCTGTTAGCACCACCGAACTTGACCTCTTTGCAGCTGTCGTAGAAGCCGGTGCCGTAGTCTTGAGAGATCAGTTGATCTAGCTCTGTGATAAGATGCTTGCCGCCCTTTTCGACTGAATTCGTGACATTGATGAACAGCGACTGATCCGGAGAGCATGTGAATGTACAAAACATGTTGAAGAAGTTATCCTTGCACGCGGGGCAAGATCCAATAATGGTGTTGGGCGTACCGAGCTCGGATTTGAGGGATTGTACCTGAGGCGATTAGCGTTGTCTATCAACGAGGACAACAATGACTTACCTGCTCCAAACTACAACACACCGGGCCCTCTCTCCATTTCTCGCCGCAAAGCTCAATGAGCTCATTGCGAAGATCCTCTTCCGGGTCCTTGGCTAGATCGTTGTCGACGCATGGCAGCTCCTTGCCAAAGAGACTCTGCTTGCCACAGTGGCCGCGGAAAGCACATCGTCCAGCTTCATGTTTGGGAGTGTATGGCTCTGCCAGTCCTAGACCACTAAGAAGCAGAACAGCGGCTCCTAATCGTGGGGCGATGCGATGATGCATCTTGGATATAGAACCGCGCGAAGCGGAGCCCGAGCGTGAGCGGGGGATCGATAGTCGGCGATGCGATCAGAGAGGTTACGTATGCACTCGAGTGATTATACGGCGCGTTCATGAGACTATTTCCAAGGCGTTGTCGCAAAAGACGGTCATGGGCAGAAGAGGAAACAGACAAGGCGAGGCACGTATAGTTGAGGTTGTTGTAGAAGCCTAGACCTACGACTTGTGAAAGCGCAATGGAGAACGGCAGGACCAAAGAAGTCGAGTGATACCTTAGCTTGGACGGCCCCATCAGCGAGTGTCAAGTCACCTGCGTCATGGTTCGTAAGGTAGTGTTTGACTATGATTCGCCAGTGCGGGCCTGGCCCCGGTTATTGACGCGCCATAAAGCCGGGGTTGGGGCTAGGCGATCGCGTGAGGTGCCATCATGGATCCATCTACAGTATACGGAGTACCTACAACTAGTAATTAGAGTGTGAGTGTGAAATTGGCGTCACGATTACCCTATAGCAAAAGTTCGAATCTTGGGCTTTGAACATTAACATGGGCAGTCTTATTGTTGGAAAGATAGTGCCCAAGGGCCATGTTTTAATACAAGCATTCTACGACTTTCTCTGGTAGTTTGCATCTATGGAGTGATGCTGGTTGAGAGCTGAGTGACTTTCACAGGCATTATTGTGAGTTCATCCTCGCTGATGAAACCAACAACGCACCTTGATATAAACAAAGAAACTCTAGTATGATAATTTTGCCTACGGGCACAGTTACTTACTGCAATTAATATTTGGAAAAATCAGTAGCTTCGTGGGACAAACGCCAAGTCATACGGTATGTGAAACAGAGCTATCTCACATTTTGTCGTTTTTAATAGTAAATTGTCTCTCGTATATTACAACTACAACTACAATTATACTAAAAAAAAATACCGTGCCATAGTTTTCCCAAACAACATATAAACATATTAATTAGTGCAGCATAGCAAACGCTGCGTTATGTTTGTCAATTTAATGCAGTATTTGCTGGCTTACATGCACTCATTAAAACTACCACGTGATTCCGTTGGGTTGAAACTATTCACCTTCGCTCCACCTAAACTTGAACGAGATACTGAACAATGTTTTTGTTGGATGCGTCATCGGTAGCCAGCATTCTATTCTAAGAAAATACCAGCCTGACAACCGCAAAGACTACAGTTGCGATATCGGTTTCCTCTTCTCGAAATACACAACAGAACCATGCTTCATACGAAACTTGCTTATCAACCGCTACACACTACTCCGCCTTCACATTAATGTCGAGTGAAACCCAAGAAGAACTTATCCAGAAGCTGGTGGTAGGTAGCCTAGTCATTCTCTTGGTCGTGTAAATATCAAGCAAGTCAGACATGTAGACGACGTTGGACTGTGAAAACGACCATAGTCTATCGTTATTCGCGCTGCTAGGTGTCCCCCTTTGAGCAAGACTTGTCCATCTTGTCTATGTTAAAAGTCCATATGAGCAACAGAATGCTAACTACTCGATAGGAAACCTTCCACACACTTCTGGACGAAGCTCTCGTAGTTGCCATATCAAGCGACCATGACTTGAAGAAAGGCTCAGAATATGAAAAAGCCAAAGACATCCTACAGGACTTAGCACAGGACGTGACCGCAGAAGAAGCATCTGGTTTCAACCCAAGCGGATTCTCAGGGATTCCAGAGGAGACGGGTGACGATGCCAGCACTGAGGAAACAGGCAGCCAGCAGACATCTCAGGCTCGAGACACAGATACCACCGCCAGCGACCAGGCCTCTTCAACCGGCGCAAAGGCGTACTCCATACCCCGTCTCACCTCATTCAACGATGACAGCGATGAGAGTAAGGTGATCCTGCTGCAAAGCATGTTTGGAGAGCTCAAGGAGTTCGACATCAGACACTCACTCAAGGGAGCAAATGGCGACTTCCAAGCTGCTCTCGACGACCTCTTGAATATTCAGTACCTCAAGATGACTAGTCAGGAGCCAAAAGGTATCGACGGATTCTTTCAACCAGATGAAGACATGGTTGGCAAGAAGAAGAGAAGGAATAAGAAAAAGGGGAAAAGAGCGATTGGAAGCGAGACTTCAACATCAAGCGAAGGGACAATATCTCCAGATGACCTCAGAGAGATGAAACGTAAGTCCAGCAAGAACACATAATGATCCGACCGCGAGCTGATAATCTACACAGGCCAGGACGGGATCGCGTATTTGGCAGACAGACTTGATCTCCCATTCGAAGTCGTCTCTGACATGTTTTATCAGAAGCGATGCGCAAGCGGCGCCACAGCAGTCGAGATATTGGACCGGTATATATCCCAAGGCATCGAAGCCCAGGATGACGCTAGCAAGAAGTACGCGCAAGAGCTCACTCAGAAATATCGGAACGTGCCCGACAAATACATGTCTACCATCGTCCAGGTGACTGGCTCCATCTCTCAGGAATCCGACGACATCGCTGCCCTCCTCAGCAAGCACTTTGCCAAGAACCCCTGGAGCCAGAAGCTCGAGGTGAGCTACGCACTATCACCGCTTCCCAAGGAGGACATCGAGGGCTACGAGACGGTCACGTCAGGAAAGGCAAACTCTGGTAAAGCGCCGAGGTCGTCGGCCCCCGACCCTGCTGCGTACGTACAGGCTGCGGAAAAGGCCAACCAGTACGCGCGGGCCAAACAGGCGGCTTCGGCCTCGGCTGCACAGCTGAACAGACGAGGTGCCTCGAACCCTCTGTATCGCCAGGCAGCTGGCTACTACGCAGATGTTGCCAGGGAACAGGGTCGTCACGTACAACAGGCTACATCAACCGCGGCAGATCTCCTCGTGGAGCGGCAGAGCTCGACACACTCGATTGACTTACATGGCGTCTACGTACAGGACGGTGTGAGGATCGCCCGCCAAAAGGTGCAGACCTGGTGGGCCAGCCTTGGAGAATTCCGATCCGACAGGGCTCGACAGCAGCCTTTTACCGTCATCACAGGACTGGGTCACCATAGTGCTGGTGGTGTGTCGCAGCTTAGACAGGCTGTGGCAGCAGCCCTACTTCAAGATGGTTGGAAGATGCAGGTTGAGACGGGGCGTTTTGTGGTCAAGGGACGACGATAACGTTGATGGGATGTTAATGCATAAATATTCAGTTGGTATATCTGGCAGGGATTATCAAAGCTTGGACAAATAGACAGGTGTTTACATATTTTTCAGCAGTGGTCACATCTGGCCAGATCACTTATACGTCAATGATACACGCATCGGTTTGACTCACTGTCTGTAATGCATACAATATTAACATTGTTCCACACATGATTGGATCGCCAACCTGTTCCAGGCATCCAGATCACTTTGGAAAGCTTACGCGGCCTGAGCTGAAAAGGGTGTGTTCGACAAGGGCATTTTATTCCTGTTCCTGGCCTCAGAGGCCTGTCAACCCCGACCTATCTATCACACCTTGACTCTTTGTATTGCAGCCCTACCAGACATGAGCCAGCTTTCACTTTGAAGTCCTTTGGAAAGAGAAAGCGGCTAGAAGGACGCGTAGGTGACAGTTCTAGCCTCTAATACACTGGTAGATTGAAAAGGCCAGTTTCATCCTTCGGCCATTTCCTCAACTGGATTATTCAACACGCCACTCTCATTCGCATAAATACTCTAGGACATCAAAACCTCTCAGTTTAGACGACTCTCAAGCTTCTCATATTAATAATCTCACGTGCAAGACAAAATGGTCGCTCCAATCCCCTCTATAGATACCTCCCCTCCTCCCGACTACCAAGACCGCCCCAGGGATGACTTTGCCACCTTTCTGCCCGGACCACAAGACTACAACGAACAAGGCCCGGCTATCAGCTTCACGTTTTCCTTTATAAAAATTCTCCGAATTGGAATTCTCTTTCTCGCCATCACAAACCTTTGGTTCTTGAGCAGATCATGGTCTCCGAGCGTGGCCATCCCCTTTTGGATTCTGGATCTAGTGCTCGTCGTCTGGACAAGCTATCGAATTCTCGAGGGCCTGGGAGGTCCAGGCACCAAGTTCGAGGCCCAGCTCGGATCCTTCAACATGTCGTTTGGTCGGGCGGAAGACGGGAGTGAGCCAGTTCCCAAGGAGCAATATTCGCCCGTCAATAACAAACGTGACATGCTATGGTGTGGCCTACTGTTCGTCAACACCATCCTGGCCTTCACAACCAACGTCTGGCCATACAGCACGTCGACGGAGATTGTAATCATCTGCTTTACTCTCTCGTAAGTTCTGGCTCTTCTCTCCCGGCTTGGCTTGGCGCTGACGTTGAGTTGTATAGTCTACTTGAAGGTGCTGTTGTCATCTTGTCGAAATTCCATCTGTTCCGTAGGGCTAGAGTTTGCATTTACCGAGACGAACCAGAGAAGGCTGTCTGAGATGTCTGAATTAAGACGCTGGGATGCACAGGGATCTGGTCGATCACGGCGAATTACTGTATCTTTCGGATATTCGAAACCATCACAACACGATATGGAAGTCAATCGTGATGAAGGGAAATAGGTCAAGGGTGATTGGATGAACCGTCAATGTAAACGATCAGGGAACACTTCGAGAGAAATCATGATATGATCTCATTCTGGATGCACCACCATACTGGCATGCTCTAGCAACACATACCTTCAAATACACCTCTATATGCAAGCATTCTGAACCATACCCCTTCTATTTCAGACCTCAAAAGACGAGAAATCGAAGCTGAGTCTTGAGCAGCTGCCCAGCCCATCAGACACGCTGCTTCTTGGCCTGAAGATCTCGCCCAACACGCTCCCACACAGCCATGCCCGTAGTAAGAGTAGTGAGGAACATGGCCGAGCTGACCAGTCCAGGCTGAACCTGCACCCAGCCCAGAGAAGTTCCGGGAAGGACCATGTCGAGAGCATCGGAGAGAGCACCACGTCCCAGAAGAGTCGCCTGGGCGCTGACATCCTGCAGCCAGGTGCGGCGCTCCTCCTTGCGCTTCGCAACAATGCCCTTGAGACGCTCCCGCTCCTCGCCGAGATCTGCCTCCGGGGTCTTTTCATACGCGCCGGACTTTTCGGGGAGTTCTTTGTCGGCCTCGGCAATCTCGGCAGGGTTATCACCGGTGCTGGCGCTGATGGTCTCCGAGGCGATGCGGACAGGCTGGCTGGTGAAGAGACGGAAGAGCCTGAAGCCAGACACGAGAACAGAGGTGTACAGGCCGGCGAACCAGAGAAGCTGAGCCTGATGGTCAATCTCCTTGTAGGTCTCATGACTGAAAATGCGAAGGTTGTCCACAGGAATGAGCTCCAAGAGAGTCATAGTCTCAAGCATGCCAAACAGCCCAAAGCACGTCTTGCTAACAACATCAAGATAGATATCAACACCACCGTTAACCTGACCTGTCCAGATGAGCCATCCAGCACGGAAAGTGTCAAGAAAGCGGAAGAAACGGATGAAGCGACGAGAAACGTTTAGCTGATGGCCGAGCTCGCGAAGACCAGTGGCAGTAGAAACATGGATCGACTCCGGGACGTTGCCGAGGAACAGAGCCAAGAGGACCGGGTAGTTGATCAGGAGAGAGCAAGAAGCTTGGAAAAGGCGAAGAATACGCTCAATACCGACTAAAAGGGAAAAGAAAAAAAAATAGTTAGTAACTGGTCAGTAGAGCTTATGAGAGTGAGGACATACTGAGATCAGTGCCAAAAGCAACAAAGTGCTCAAACGTATCGGTCATGATGAGGACACGTCGAATGAGACGAGGAAGACCTGGGTATGAAGAATGAGGGCTTTACAAAAGGACCATTGAGAAGATGAAAAAGGTCCTGGAATCACAATAGTTCAATGCTGTTTTGTGTTTAAAGGAGAATTTATCTGTTCTATCTCGCCGGGTTGAAACTAGCGGTGTTGCAATATGGCGTGGCCAGGACGGTTAAGTTAGCGGTCCACCCCGGCCCCCATATCTTCTTCCCCAGCTTAGTAAAAACAGCGCGAGAGAAACAGCTGAGAATGGAAGGGCTTTCGCGGAACATGGGTATTTTGATATGGATGACTGCATGTTGATTAAAAAGGTTGATCAATTAGCTGTCTCGAATGATACAAGTTCACATACCTCACAACCTTCAAAGTTAAACCAAGTCTACAGGTTACTCCCATTGAACACAAAGTAAATATAACACAGGGCGTCTACGTGATAGTAGTTAATGCACAGTTACATGTTTGCCCGATCGAGCTCTCCCCCAATTCCTTTCCGTTTCACTCTCCAATTATTGACCAGGAGACACCAGCTTTCCCTGAGCCCTTGAGTCGTGGCTCCATCCACCAGCCAGTGGCACACCGCCAGACTCCTGCGCAAACTTGGCCATACGGGCCTCAAGCTCGGGTCGGAAATGGCGGATAAGACCCTGAATAGGCCAGGCGAAAGCCTCACCCAGAGCTAAAGAAGAGTCAGTAATAATCAAAGACCAGAGAATCGAAGACACGTACCGCAAATAGTGTGACCCTCAACCTGCTTGGTGAGCTCCTGGAGCATGTCAATCTCCCGGTCACGGCCCTGACCATTCTCAAATCGCTTCATGATTTGCTCAGTCCACTTGCTACCCTCTCGGCAGGGGGTGCACTGGCCGCAGGACTCGTGTCGGTAGAAGTGGCTCAGACGGCTAATGGCTCGCACAACATCGGTACTCTTGTCCATGACGACGACGGCCGCCGTGCCGAGACCGGACTGGCTGTCCTTGAGGGCATCAAAGTCCATCAGCTGGTCATCACAGATGTTCTTGGGAAGGATGGGAGTGGATGAGCCACCAGGAATAACGGCAAGTAGGTTATCCCATCCACCTCGGACACCACCGCAGTGCTTCTCGATCAGCTCACGCAGAGGAATCGACATCTCCTCCTCCACGGTGACGGGGTTGTTGACGTGACCGGAGATGCAGAAGAGCTTGGTGCCCTGGTTACGCTCTCGGCCAAAGCCGGCGAACCAGCTTCCTCCTCGGCGGCAGATGGTAGGGGCCACAGCGACGGTCTCGACGTTGGCGACAGTCGAGGGGCATCCAAAAAGGCCGACGGCAGCAGGGAATGGGGGCTTGAGACGGGGCTTGCCGGGCTTGCCCTCGAGGGACTCAATCAAAGAGGTCTCCTCACCACAGACGTAGGCACCAGCACCTCGGTGGATGTAAACATCAAAGTCGTAGCCAGATCCGCAGGCGTTCTTGCCAATCAGGCCATCGGCATAGGCCTCGTTGATGGCTCGCTGGAGGACAGCAGCCTCCTCGACAAACTCTCCACGGATATAGATGTAGGCGGCGCTCGCGTTCATGGCTCGGCCGGCAACGAGGCAGCCCTCGATGAGCTTGTGTGGGTCCTTTCGCATAATCTCGCGGTCCTTGCAGGTTCCGGGCTCACCCTCATCGGCATTGACGACGAGGTATCGAGGCTTGTCGTCCTTGTCCCAATCCTTGAAGTTCATAAAAGACTACCGAGTGTTAGGCAATGGTTGTTGTTGACAGCAATTCGCCCCTAGACCTACCCATTTGAGACCTGAGGGGAAACCAGCACCTCCTCGTCCTCGCAGACCAGAGGCCTTGACCTCCCCAATGATCCAGTCGTGGCCTTTGAGGATAATCTCCTTTGTCTTGTGCCAATCGCCCATTCGCTTCGCGCTCTTGAGGTCGACGGGATATCGTCCGTACAAATTTTGGAAAATGCGGTCCTGGTCCCGGAGACCACCGTATGTTCGCTTGGGGGCGCCATCCTGAACAGTTGCCAGACCCCTCACGGCAGTCCGTGAGAGGCCGACGGCCTTCTTTGGCGCCGATCTCGTGGACAGCATTGTGTTTGTCGTCGGGTGGCTGATTGTTGATGGTGGAACAGGACGGACGTCAGGATGCGGCACTTCAAGTTTCCCGAGAGATTCGTGACCCTCTGGAAATGGCCATTCGGTGATTGGCCACTCGGTGATTGGCCAATGCGGTGCGAGATTACTCAGCGCAGGACGTTAGGAGGTACTTCGGGTGAGGCCAAATTTTGGGTTGAGTAAAAGTCTTTCGCATCAGTTATTTTAGCCCCACTTCCTCGGGTCATCGATTTCAGTAGCTTGTAGATGACATAAGCAAGCCAATCCGCCAACCAAGTTGAAGGCGCCAGCTGCCTTTGGTCAGTCCAACAAAGTATCTTTGTCAGGAAGAGCATATATATGCCCGTTGTGTTCCATTGCAATGCCTACAACGTCGACATGTCTTTTCAATCGTAGTTCATAGCCCTCTGTTCATCATCATGTCGAGCAAGAGACACTCAGTTCTCCCTGCTATCGATCGCAGTGGCCCGAGACCACCAGTCGAGTTCTCTTCAACACTTACCATCTCGGACAATGCGGTTCTCCAAGGCACACACTCGATCAAGATGCTTTCCGAAACCGTGATCCACCCCCGTTCGAGATTCGAGTCGAACATTGGCAGCATAGTTATTGGCAGACGATGCCTCGTCCATGAACGGACGCATATCGGAGCTCGTCCTGTAGACATGGAAACGGCCAAGCCAGGCGGGGTTTACCTTGGAGACTATGTCACTGTCGAGTCTGGCTGTGTTCTTGAAGCAGGCAACACTGAGATAGGCGATGGCACAATCATCCATGCCGGGTCAAGGATCGGAAGTGGTGCAAAGATTGGCAAAGTATGTTGAACTAGTGAAACAGAGAAGTAATGGAGGCTGACCATGCTTAGAACTGCACTATTACTCAGATGTTAACGATCGAACCTGGGACTATTCTGCCTGACAACTCAGTTGTCTTTTCAAACGGGACGACTCGAATCGATCGACGGGATGCTCCTGATATGAGAAAGATCCAACAGGTCAAGCAGCTTGCAGTATTGAGAAAGATGATACCCAGCAACCCCGACAAGTTTAAATAAGCGCTACCCATAAACACAGCACCCCAAGTCTCGCAGCAACTGTTTTAAGCATCAACTTCTTTCCATTCTGATAACGCTCGTCTAGTGCAACAGTATAAGCTCATCGGTATACTATAGCCAATACCAACATGCAGCTGGCCGTTGCCCAAACACCACTATAACCTCTCATGCTCGCCGAGTTATCTTGGTCGACTTCTGTTTGAACCGCGACCTCTGGAAGGGATACCGTGGCAGCATCGCCTCCGTACAGGGTCATCGTGATCGGGTCATGCTGTAGGGTGGTATAGCTTCGGTCGTAACTTTGCGTCGTCCCTATAGCATCTGTCCCTGTAGGAACAGCGATCGTCTTGTTTCTCTCTTCTTGCTGGGACATGATGCTTGAAGGCATGGGCGCAATACTCTTATTCATCTCAGAGCACATTACCTTCCATATGCCGTCGAATGGCGCCAGTTGACGACCAGTTATAACCGACTTATCAACAATGGCACTCCAATCGCTCAAGGAGCTTTCCGTTTCCTCGAAAGTATCGTCCTCAACGACAGGCTCCGACCCGTTGAGGGACTAGTGGTTGACAGCAAAAACGGTGGAATTGGAATGCGCAACTACACCGTTCCTGTTGGGTACAGTAGGGGCATAACTTGATCAGAAGACCTGTTGTTCATTGAGCCCGAAGTCGAGTGCGTCGACACCAATGTCACGATTGACTTCGAAGTCAATACAGGCACCGGAACCATTGATGTACCTCTAAACAAGCTCCGCATGACAGACCGCGGAGGTTTCGTCAACATCAACACGACGGCTCCCCTGGAGGAGCAGCGCAACGGCGCCAATGCCCCGGACCTCAAGACGCGCGCGTATCAGGCAGCTTGGCTTGCAAATGGCTATCATATGCTGTACTGGAACCTCACAGACCCCACCGATGAAGAAAGGGGCACAAAGGTATTTGACCGACTCGACAGCAAGATGAACAAAGAGTTCAGGCTGCCCGACAGCAATTCGAACAATGACGCAGACTATCAAACACTACAGATTCTCGCCCAGTTTGGCTACCACTTAGGGCTCCTTGTCGGAAACACCACTGGCACCAAGACTTCTGCAGAAGCCAACCCGCATAACATCACTGCTGAGAGCTTTGCATTTGCTAGTAAGAAATCCTTGAGAATGCGGCTGGAAAGCGTTGCTTAACTATTGGAGGCTAACCCAAGGATTCAGAGAGATTGTGTCAGGCCACTCACCCCAACACTCCGGTAAGATTGAACGAGACGTATGTCGTCTGCAATCTAGTCCGAGGTGTCCCTAGACGGATAGACGATGGTCCTTCAAACATGTTTGAGAATGCGAGCAGCTGGTCCTCTTCCCTATACGGCTGCGCATCAACCGTCAAAGTAACTGTCAAGAAGGCCACATTTTTCCACAATGGCACAAGCGACAACCTGGACAATCTCGTGGTTCAAAGGGTGGAGGAGAAGGTGTACAAGAGCGAGGATGACATGCCGTTATGGGGTGTGGAAGATGTGGCCCTGAACCTTACCCAGTTCCAACCGATCTGGGGTCTTCTTGATTCCAGCTTCGAGACCGTCCCCAACGTCAGCACCATTCGAGCACCGTCCTTCTACTTGCTCGGATCTGGGACGGACGTTGAGCAGAAAACGCTCGACTCTCTGCAGCTCAGGCACAATATCCCCGTGTCCATCTTTCCCACAACCGTTCTCTGGACCATTTCCAACATTAACCTGCTGCCCTATGATAACTTTGACTTTTTGGGCAAGAATAGTCTGAGCCTGTGGCTGAAGTGACAGGAGTTGTCGGGATCTGTGGACTCGGTGGGCGACATCATTAAGCTCATGTGGACTGATGTCGCGGCATCTGCAGTGGTAGGGACAAAGGGCACTCTAGGACCTTACAATCAGGAGCCTGACCAGGCTGCAAGAGTAAAGGTCCTGCCGATAGTCCACCGGGTCAAGTATCGATGGGCTTTTGGTATCCCTGCTTTCATCGTCGTCCTCATCATGGGTATCGTGGCAGTTACTCTTTTGGTCTCGGCCGTCACTGGCCGGTCAAGCGTTGGTATCATGCGGCATCGACTCAAACAGGTCTCCCTCGGACGGGCCCTGACAACAGTCTTTTGCCCCAACTCCAGCAGCTTCACAATGTCGCCCTCTGAGTGGAGCAAGGTTAATGGAGGAAAGGAGGTTGACGTTGCCAGTGGACGACCCGTTCCAGTCAGCCAAGCCGACGCACCCAGGGTGATGGATAATGAAAACCCGGTATTCACTCAGGCTCCCCAGCGATATGCCGCAGTTCCTCAGCAGATGCCAGCACAGCAGTTTTCACCTCAGCCATATGTGCAGCCACCCCCGCAGCAATGGAGAGGGAGCCCGGATGCAATTAGCCCAGAGGGGGTACAAGGAGCCACATACCTCCTTGCTCGCAAGGACTGAAGGCGAAAGAAGAAAGAAAACGGGAGATAACGTCTTGTGTAGTAAATAATCTGAATCTTGAATGTCGACAGTATCGGCTCCATTAGGTATCTCGGTGGACATTGTTGAATGTATGCCCTGTCTTGCAAGCTCACGTACGACACCCCACGTCTACTGCCTCCTTCGACGCTGCGTTCTCTGGAACAATGCCAGGGCCGTGATGACCGCCATGATTGCCCACCTCTCCCCCAACAAGCCCGTCAAGCCCGTACCCATGAATTGAAACTTGGCAGCCTTTGTCATACTCCCCCGCGCTTCCGCCCAGGCCGCAACAACCTCGCACCCCTCACTGTCTGTAAATCCGCCTCCTACAAAGTTCATGTCCCCGTTGGCTATGCCCGCCGGCGGTCCGTGAGCTAGCCGGACAAGCTTCCAGCCGTAGTAATGTGCATCCAGACTGGCGACCGCGTCGCCCCCAGAGTGTCGCCACTCGAACTCCTCCCTCGGCCCATCGCCCGCGGGTCCCGTCTCGATCCCGAAGCGGTACGTCCCCAAACCCATACCACTGCGGGAGAAGAGCGATTCGACGTGTTCGCGAGCGACGGGCTCCTGGGCACCGGGATGAGGGGGAAGGTCGACGTCGAAAGAGGAGGTCAAAGCCTCCCACTCTGCGGATGCGAGGGGCGGGTAGGACGTCGAAGGTCCGGAGTGGAGAAGCACGGGGGGCAGGCTGGTGAGGCCTGAGTGTTGGGCGTAGATGTATAGAGGGGATGATTGGTGCTGGCCGATGGAGTACGTTAAGGCGGTCCAGTCGGTTAGGTAGAGGTTGAATGAAGGGGGGAATTGACGAGGGATGAAGGAGGGTTGTTGGCTTGGACCGACGACGGGAGGAGGAGGGCGAGCTTGCGAAGGTGGTTGAGTTTGCGGTTGTGGTGATGGTGATGGTGATGGTTGGTGCTTGGTTCGTGATTCATCGTAGGACGGGGGAGGTTCGTCGGGAACAGAAGAGGATTTGAAAGCGTCTCTGAGACGACCCATGATGACTATCTCTGTGATGTATCTGTTGATGGAGCAAGAGTATCATACTAAATTGTATCCGTCGGCGTCCCTAAGGTACCCTACCTTAGGTCTATCAGCATAACAATCACGAGAGAAGGAGGAAAAGGTGAGAAGAGGAGAGCATGTTTCTGCGTTGGAAGGATAAGCTTACATCTCAAGAATTATGTGCACGAAGGATTCACTTGACCTCCTGCTAATGATGTTAAGCCTACCTTTTTTTCCATTAGTCCTCACTCAGCCTCAAGCCTCAGCTGCGTGCTTGGGTTGCTGCAGAATCAACGGCTTTCGATAGTCGAAGTTGGTGGCATCAGTTGGGAGTCAGATAGAGGCTTGGTTGGTGTTTGTGGCTGTGGAGGCTTGTCACAAGACTTGGGCGGTGTTGTGGAAAAGGGTGATATGGGGCGGAACGGTAGGTATAAAGCCATGTGCTTATTAAACGGGACGGGTTAAGGCAGATCGCCAATGGGAATGACGGAGAAAGAAATATATTGATAGGTTGCAGTTGGTCTGGCAAACTAGGTACGCGAGGATGCGGGAGATGAGAGTACGTAGTAGGTAGTGTAGTGGTGTGTGGTGTGTGGTATGGGTTTGTTAGGAGAATATGGTTATAGTCACAGTTGACCAATCAGCCAACGTCAGCAATTAGGTAGACAGTTGTCAGTATAGTAACAGTAAGACTCAAGGGATGGAGTGTAAGATAGGATAGCAACTAAATTCATTCTCTAGTGCTTTATTTCTGGTTATACAATGTAAGTTGTACAAGGTAAAAGAAGACACATATATTGATAACGCGTCCACTCACACTATTTGCCATGCCATTAGACGCCCATCATTAACTCACAACTTTCATACACAGTGGAAACAAGCTGTTGCTTTGTTATTTTGTCTCCTCTTTCTACCTACTGAGTCTCAGTGGAAACTTGTGGCTGACTGTCAGGTATCTCTCTATGAGTTGGATGGACTGACAATAGTTTCACTACCTCGGCTATGAGTATACATAGTAGTTAGTTCCTATTTCTTACCATTATCCATTCTCGTTAGATATATCTCTTACCGAAGCAAATCGGAATATAACGTTAGATGAGATATAGGTAAAAACAAATACATTAGTTCAATGTGGGTTTATACGATGGCAAACAATCATGTTATCGAATCATTATCAGCCATCTTTTCTTTTTTTTTTTCCCTTCTCTTTTTTCTCTTCTCCCTCTTTTTCCTCTTCTCCCTCTTCTCCCTCTTCTTCCTTTCTCTCCGCTCTCATCACCAATATGCTTATGTCTGACTACCCACGTGCTCATAACTTACTCTTTTGTCGCCGACAGCTAATAGGCAACTCTATATCATTTCTTCCCTTTCAAAGTTGTCTATTCACATTATAGACGTTGCCTTTTTCTTTCTCCCCCCTGTCTTTGTTCTAAAAGGTGTTATTACACTTGTTATCACAACCTACTGAACTAAAAGGGCTCCTCGCACCGCCACCCAGAGAAATAAGTCTATTAGGTCGCTTCTTCTTTGCAACTGCCAGTAAATCCCCTAAATAATTCATCCCTAATCACCTAGGTACCTACCTACCTAATCTCAACCACAACCACCACAATCCCATCTCCATCTCTACCTGTCTCTCTACCTTGCATTCCTCTCTTTCCCTCTCTCTTTCATCATTCACCATACAGC
>JABFEV010001243.1:0-19113 GCA_013618395.1 Fusarium domesticum | reverse complement strand
CCCCCCCCCCCCCCCCCCAAGAGATTCTCCAGGGCGCTTATCACGGTTACAGGCTTACAGCCACTAACAGAACCCAGCAATGCAGCGAATGTCGGGCGGACGGTCCGGGAAAATCTACGCCTGCTGACCTGAAGAGATCAACGGGAAAGTGCAAGCCAGCCCGCGTCGAGAAGACACCATTCTTTCCAAAAGAAACCATAGACCACAATTCATGAGTATCTGAGGCAGTTAGGTACCTAATCCACAACCTGACTCGTCACCAAATTCCACTCTTGTCAACATCTCCACCGTCGATGAAAATATATCATGCCATGTGGAATATTCTTCCGTCAGACACCTGACATGATCCGAAACGAGATGGGCCTAATGGCGGTATCCCGGTGGCTTTGATGATGGAGCGCCGCCTCTGTCAAGGCTTTAACGATTCGGCATCACTCCTCGAACATGATCAAAAGCAGCTTCATAATACGCTTTAAAGCTGTTTACATACAAAAGAGCGTGCACATGAGTCTTCTCGGACAAGTCCAAACTGACTCAGTTCTTTGTTGACTTTGTGTCATCTTGGAACGGAGAATTCTTATCATCACAGAATCATGTCTCGCATCCAGCAGCTCAGATGATTCAAGACTAGTTAGGCCATGGACTTCAAGTGTTGGCCCTGAATATGAGTGTATTGGGGCCTTTCTTCTCCCATTTATTTCTTTTGTTCATGATCTACAACCTCCTTTCGAGTTTCAGCAACTCAAGACACGTTCCTTCGAATCAGACCCTCATCAGAATACACCTACCTATTAACTAAGGATTAACCATCACTATCTTGGAACCAAAGTACGGACACACAAACGTATGCACATGTCAGTGACTGCTCTCTACCTGCAGCTCAAGCGGCCGCTATGGCTTTGTCATTATCTATTGACCCACTGAACCTGTTCACCACAACCAGTCTTGTTCGTTATCTTCATCATGACTCATTAACTTGGCTTCTAGCAATCTGGCGCAACAAAGCAATCAACAACCGCAGTCTGGCCGGCTTGCACCTTGGCAATCGCCTCTTTAAGAACACTTTCCAGCTCGGCCGCCTCCTTCACCTTTGCTGTGTGGATATCTCCACCAGCCGCCGCCTTGGCGATGCCGGCGTAGTCAGGCACGGGATCGAAAGAAATATTGATCTCTTCGTTGGTCGCCTTGGAGCCCAGACCGTCAGGGTGCACAAGAAGTAGCGACCTTCGAGGAGCGTTCCAGCCTAAGTCTAACGTTAGCTCCGTCACCTGCACGTGTGTGTTGCAGACTTACCCTTGTTGTTGAGTACAATCGTCAATACGGGAATGTTGTATCGCTTTGAGATCCAGTACACACTGCCGGGAACCGTGAAGAGATATGTTCCGTCTCCGACAATCTGCACCACAAACTTGCCCTTGTTGCTGCCACCGTTCTCAACATCAGTCGCCAGCTTCATACCCAGTGCACCACCGCCGGACCAACCAAGACCGCCACCTCCGCAGTTGATCCAGGAACCGGGAATTTTGGGCTGCAGGTTGTCGTGCACAAATTGGGTGTTGGTAACAGCCTCGATGGCCCATAGTGTATCGTCCGGACATAGCTCTCGGAGCTTCTTGCTCAGGTGACCAGTGCCAAAGGTGCCATCTTGCAGGGGCTCGGCTGCCTTATCAATGGTGGCCAACTTGGCCTGGAAATTACTGGTGCGTTTCTTCTCGGCTTCCTGAGCACCAGCCTCGAGCTTGCTTGAGAAACTTTCCTTGTTGAGTGTCTCGTTGATTTGTTCAATCGAAGTAAGTGCATCAGCCCGGTATCTTGCATCGGATTGCATATAATGCACAGGCATCTGTTGCTTCAGAGGGTCCACGTCGATGTGGAAAATCTTGGCATCCTCTCGTGGTTTGCATCGAGTCTGAATCCAAGGCACATCACAATCCAGGATGACAATGGCGTCGGCGGTCTTGATGGCCTCGTCAGCACCGAATCGGAGACCCAGCCATGCAGGGTGGTCTGCAGGGAAACACATGTCGCTGCCACCGGTGTCCAGCACGCGCAGACCCTTGACCTTGTCTGCCAACTCTACGAGAGCACCGGGCGCCTTATGGTTTCTTCCTGAGTAGCCAGTGATAATCAAGGGCTCCTTTGCATCCGCTAGAGCATCAGCAATCTTGTTGACGGCACTCTTGGGCAGCGCACCAAGCTCAACGGAGCTCCAATGCTCCTGCTTGAGTGAGTAGGGGGAAATGTCCGCCTCCATGACCTCTCGAGCTCCGCAGAGGTAAACAGGACCTTGAGGATCGGATGTAGCGAACTGGAGTGCTCGGTTGACCATCTGCTTCACATTGCTGCCAGTCTTGATCTCGGCCGAGTATCGACAGTACTGGGAGAGAATTTGCTTTTGATCAGGGACATCCTGAACCCAATGGATGTACTCAGTGCGGCTGCCTCGTAGCTCGCCCTCCTGGGTAAAAGGAGAAAGACCGGCAAACACAAGCACGGGCGCGCGGCCAGTTGAGGCGTTGTGAACGGCCGCCCCCAAGCCTTGTGTACCAACGTCAACGTGAACAATCACACACTGAGGCTGGCCCGTGAGCCGTGCGTAACCATCTGCCATGGACATGGCTACCATCTTTGCAGCGAGGAAAAGTTTGTGTTAGTCACCTTGGTGTACCACAGACAGATGTTTGGGCAAACGTACCTCATTGGGACATGTGATGATGCGAGGAAACTTGCCCTTGGCTTCTCTCTGGCCTTTGACCATAGCTTCGATGATGCTGGGATGGTCCGACCCCAGATTGACGAAGCAATGGGTGATGCCAGCCTCCCAAATGGCCTCGAAAAAGGCAAAGGATGCAGTGTACATGTCGGGGCTAGCGGTGGAGTATGGGCGAGACATGAATCTTTGAGAGGGTTGGTAGATGGCAGTCGAAGGCGCCGGGTTTTGTCTATCTCCGACCGTGGTAGTTAGATGAGATGAGGAAGAAGAGACAAGCCGACTTCCACGAGCGGCAGCATTGGCAGCAGCGGCGGTGTTATAACCGCGGAGAGCGGAGACGGTGGCTGCGGAGAACCCAGGGCGGCATCTCCCAAGCATGGGAGCAGCCAGTCTGGAGCGCTGGAGCAGTGCCATGGTTTGTTGGGAAGGCTGTTTTCTGGGCCATGATCAGTCAATGTGTGTTCTACAATAGGTAGTTTTCATCAAGGGCGCAACTACTACGTAGGGTGTGGTTGATGTGAAGTGGGGCCCGGAAGCGGAATGGATATGGGGCCGGGAGTAAAAGGCGGGGTGGACGTTCAATTGAGATAATGAATGGGCATGTTGACCATGAGGAGTGAGGACTAGAATTGGGATAGAAGGAGATGGGGAGATGCATGAGAGTGTCTCAGTGAGCCCGGCGTATGACGGTGTGTGGTGATGGGATGGGTATAAGTCATGATGGACAAGGTTGAGAGGGATACCGTCTTATAGTCATGACGAAGAGACCAATCGATTGACAAGATGGACATAAGCAAAGAGAAGAGGTTGACTACCTTACCTGACGTACGTAATCTGCGTAAATCTGTTATGGCAGTATAACAACAGTCAGTGATGGGATAATAAACCCGGGTATATAATTATCGTAAAGGATTGAAAAAAAAAAAAGATGAAAGAGTAGAATAGCTAGAACATATCCAGGACAAATTCAAGCTTCCCATCACTGGGTTTTGTTCAGTCCCCATCCACACTAGTGATACAAGAAAGACATCCTGTTTGAGAAACGCCTTATTATCTTCCCTCGGAAGGGATGAGCCGTGGCTGGCCGTGAGGGACCACGAGATTTGTTTCCATGGCAAAAGTTGGAGATTGCGGGGGAGATATTAGGGCGTTTTTGACAAGAAAAGGTGACATTTGTGGAGATGGGGGACTACAACTAGTATTCAGATAGTTATATTACATTTGTTGACTTGGTTGGTCTTGGATGTGGTTGGTTTTAATGTATAGCAGTATATATGACATATATTCATATTCAAAGAATATGAATCATCCTTAAAGTCTCGGATATTTTAAACAAGCATCATCGTAAAGAAAAGCACACCATCCAGGTTCCCCCGAATATCTTGGAAAACAACCTCGTTCTCTCGAAGTCATCGCGCCCTACATCTTGTCACTCTTTGCCAGGGCGCGCGTGTGAGGCTCCACGTGCCCCTTGCTAGCGGGGTTGGTTTTGTCATTGGAAGCGGGGGAGGAGCCGTGTGAGATGGGACTTTGACGTGAATTACTTGACAATGATCAGGTACATTGACGGTTCAGTATCTTGTGGGTGTTGGAAATCAAGAGATGCATAGTTGAGTTTGGTGCTCTTAGAAAAAAAAAACTACATCCATTTCTTCGAGCCAAAGCATTGTGATTCCGGGATGATCGGCGCTCACAGTCACCGGCTCTGGCCTCCATCTCCACATCTCCGGCACATCACCCTCGGAGCTGGTCCTCCCCTGCTGGCTCCACACTCTGCGGATTAGCAAACACATCCTCCGGATCCCACACCCTCTTAACCTCCCTCAACCCAGCCAGATTCCCGCCCCAGTACAGCTCCTGCGCCGCCTCCCGACCCACATCCCCGTCCACGTATCCCGCATACGTTGACCGCCGCCCTGGAACCGCTGATAGGATCCGCTCGTGCACGCCGTCGATCAGACCCCGTGTTCGACGTCCTACTCTGCTCAGCGGGAGGCCGAGGCCGTAGGATTGGTACATTATTGTTTTGTCGCGGTGAGGGTAAGATGTTGCGTTGCGTGGGGTATCGTTTACGGCGCCGCCTTCGGAGTTGAACATTATTGTCCACAGGAGGGATTCCTCGCGGGCTTGTTCGAGATATGTGAAGATTTCTGCGATGGTGTCGTCGTCCATGAGGTCCTCGTATCGGAATGCAAGCGATTTACTATGAAACGCGTTCGGAACGCTGCTCACAGCCAACCCTTCGATTTCCGCCTCGTACACCAAATGGCCCATCCAATCCGTAACCATGACGGCTTCGTTATCACTCACATTCCCACCTGGCAGCCTATCCAAGATCCCCGAATCCTTGTACTCGTAAAGCGTGCCGTAGAAAGTACCCGTGACGAGAACTCCAAAAGGCTGCACCATGAAAATACTTGAAAAGCGTCTATCCAGATCAGAATCACCCACAATGCCCTGCCAGCTCTTGTACAGCATACCCAACTCGACAGATGAACCGTGGGCGAAGCTGTAGCTATACTCGACAACATCGCCTGGTTGAGGATGAGTTCTGAGTGTGAATTCAGTAACAATACCGAAACTTGCCCCGGCGCCGCGTATAGCCCAGAAGAGATCCTCGTTCTCGTCCTCGCTGGCTCGTCTAACTTGGCCGTCTGAAGTCACCACTTCCACTTCAACGACGTGGTCAAGAGTATTTCCCCACATTCTGGACATTGGACCAAGACCGCCCTGACATATCAGTAGGAAGCGTGTGTGTGACTTCGGAGAGACTTACAACAGTGGCGTGTCCTCCTATTCCTACTCCGGGACATGTTCCGTGAGCGATAGCTCTACCTCCGTTCTTGTGTAGATAGACATCCAGCTCCCCGAGATTCATACCAGCTCCTACAGTTGCGAGCCACTCACTCTCATCCATACTGAAACCTTTGAGATTTCTCAAATCCAGCATAACCGCACCATCAGCCCCTCCCAGACCAAAATTCCTGTCAGGTCAGTCAAGGACATCACTCTGCGTATGATCAGAGCTCACCCGTAAGAATGACCTCCAGACCTAGCCTGTATTTTAAACCCATGCTTTTTCGCACACTTCACAGCGCCAGCAACATCGCCTGCATCGTCAGGTCGTAGAACAGCCGCGGGAGTGACGGGATATTCGAGGTTGAACGGCGTAGCCCACCACGCTATCTGGGGTTCGTATGAGTAGACAACACAAGCCTCTCTGCCTTGACAGACGGCATCGAGACATCTTTGAAGCGGAGTACTGTATCCTTGGCCCATGTTTGAAAGAAGAATGAATTGGATGTTTGAAAGGAAAGTCCTACCAGCGGAATGAGAATCGTTCTTTTATAATGAGGCTCGCATGTTTGCGTTTCACATGCATTTGTTTCGCTGTGATATAAGTCATTGTGTATCAGGCTCTGACATATCAAAAGAATCTGACATGTGCTTCTCGTGTGAAGATGGGGCGATTGTGCAAACATATAGATGAGTGGCTTTTGAGGAGGAACCAGTGATGGCCCATCACGAACCTCGAGATAGAGACGTTTCGTCACTCTGAAAATCGATTCAACTACAGTTTGTTTCATTGTCACGGTTCGAGGATCGGTTCTTGCGATTAAGTAGTCAGTCCTTGGTTTACCAAGGCCTTGTAGAGTGTAGATCTACACAAGTACCTTATATTCCGGGCGATGCTGGTGACGCTCTCAAATGCATTATATATTCGACAATATTAAAGTATGGTCATCACTAAACTGCGTTTTTCTCCCTCATCACCAGAACTGAACCATTTCCATCAAACATAGAACGTGAATTGATTAATTGTTATTACGATCAAAAGTCAACCAAACCCATTCGTTAATATCATTATCTAGTACGCCACCATGGTGTTCAAACCATCGAGCTCACGCTGCCAACATCTGTGCTGGCTCATTTGGTAGATGAATTGCTCCAAGAATCCCTTTGCGTTCTTGGCCACGTTCACGACCTCCTTGAGGCTCTCGGGCTGGACGCTCTTGAGCGTCACGACGCCGTAGCTCTCAACAACATCGGTGTTGCTGTCTGATGAGAGGCTAACCTCATCAAGCTGGATGGCCTTGTTGAGGAACTGGACAGCCTCGCCGGTGCCGCCGATGGTCTTGAGATGGCCAAAGGCCTCACGGATGTAGTGTAGGGCTCGGCCGTTCTTGGACAGGGTTTGGATTGACTTTTCACCGCCGGGAACGAAAAGGGCGTCGAACATGGTGCTTCGCTGGCCTTCGAAGTGGTGGTCGGGGACGATGCCCTTGTCCTTTGAGGAGTCTTCGTTGGCGGAGAAGATGGCAGAGCGTCGAGGTGCGAGGACCATGGGGATGGCCTTCTGGGCCTTGATAGCACCATACATAGCATTGAACGCAATGGGGTCGTAGCCGTCAGCAATCATGATACCGACGCGGCGAGAAGCAATGGTGGGCTTCTCAGGGAGGAAGTCCATCTGGCTCAGACCCTTGGACTTGTTGCCGGGGTTTGCTCGGCCCTCCTTGGGCTTCTCCCCGCCGACCATGTCTGCAACTATCTTGGCGAGCTCAATGTCAATTTCGCCAAGTCGCTTGGTCAAACGCTCGTAGACAATAGGCTCATCACAGTGGTCGAGCTCGAAAGAAAATGCGGCTTGCATATGGGCCTTCTCAGGCTCGGAAAGCGAGTTGTAGAAAAGCTGGGCTTGAGAAACATGGTCCTTGAACTTGGGGTTCTTGGCACGTTCCTTGATGCCCTGAACCTTCTGAGCGTAATCGACGTAGCCGCCCTCCTCCTTGGTGGCAGGAGGCTGGGCCTCGAATCGGTTGGGCCAGTAGTTGACTTTGCTCTTGTGAATAGTGTGTCGCATTGCACCGTCACGGTTGAAGTTCATGACGGGGCATACAGGCTTGTTGATGGGCAACTCTTCCCAGTTAATACCCAGACGGCTGAGTTGTGTGTCCTGGTAGGAGAAGTTGCGGCCCTGAAGAAGAGGGTCATCGGAGAACCCAATGCCGGGAACGATGTGGCTGGTGCAGAAAGCAACCTGCTCGGTCTGGGTAAAGAACTCGTCGACATTGCGGTTGAGCTCGAGCTCACCAATGTAGCGAATGGGAACCAGATCCTCGGGCCAGACCTTGGTGGCATCGAGGATGTCGAAGCCGAAGTCGTGCTCACGGGACTCGGGAAGGACCTGAATACCAAATTTCCACTTGGGGTAAACACCATTCTCGATGGCCTCCATGAGATCCTTGCGGTGGAAATCAGGGTCTTGACCAGCAAGCTTTAGAGCCTCGTCCCATATAAGGGAGTGAACACCGAGCTCAGGGGTGAAGTGGAACTTGACGAAGGAACGCTCGCCTTTGGCGTTTATGAGAGTGTAGGTGTTGACACCAAAGCCCTGCATCATACGGTATGATCGAGGAATGGCGCGGTCCGACATTGCCCACATGAACATGTGTGTGGCCTCAGAATGCATGCAGACAAAGTCCCAGAAGTTGTTGTGAGCCGACTGAGCCTGAGGAACCTCGTTGTGAGGCTCAGCCTTTCCAGCGTGAATCACGTCGGGGAACTTTATAGCATCCTGGATGAAGAAAACGGGTATGTTGTTTCCGACAAGATCCCAGTTACCCTCCTCGGTGTAGAACTTGACAGCAAATCCACGGACATCACGGACAGTGTCCGCAGAACCCCGGCTGCCCAGGACAGTAGAGAAACGGAGGAAGACAGGGGTCTCGCGGGAGGTGTCGGTGAGGATGCCAGCGCTGGTAACATCCTCGGCGGACTCGTAGAGCTTGAAGGTGCCAAAGGCACCAGTGCCACGGGCGTGGACAACACGCTCGGGGATTCTTTCGTGGTCAAAGCGGTGGATCTAGAATTGGTTAGATAGTCAGGTGGTGTCGTTCAGAGGATTATACCTTTTCACGACTAAATCCATCTTCCAGCAGCATGGGACCAGTGTGGTCCCCTCTGTTTACCCTGAGCCAGTCATCGGTGTTGGACTGCTTGGTACCCCAGTCGGAAGTGATTCTTGAGGAGGTCGTAGGCTCAACGATGTTGGCAGCGAGCTGCGTCTGCTTGTCGTACTTTTCACCCATAACTGCGTGTCTGATAGCACCTGGGATCTTCTCGGCCATGCTTCGTGTTGTGATGGGGTTGGAAGAAGGTCAAGGTATGTTGGTTGACGTGAGGGCAACAAACCAATAGCTAAGGATGTTTAGAAGAGACGGAGCATGCAGTGCGGAATTCAAAGAGACTTATAGGTTGATGGGGAGAATGATTCCTCACGAAGACTGGAGAATGAGGATAGTATTGACGTCAAAGATACGTATTGAGTCGCGTGGCAAGCGGGGAAGTTGTCAATAAAAGGTGCGGCAGTTCGTGGGCATATCCATTGGTGATGGATGTTCGGTAGATAGAGGTTGGGTCAAGGCGTCAGCGGAAATGGGAGAACCATGTTTGGACCAGTGATTGCATGTCTGGTATCATCAATCAGGATACGCATCCTTATTTTTTTGGGCTTATTCCGTTGGCCCAGTCTCTCTTGCATCTGTTCATAATCGTTGTTTCTGTCGAGGAATGTGGAATATTGCGAGATTTATGATGTAATTGACTCGAATTATCGTGTAGTTGTATGAAACCCTGAGGCACCATCATGGTTACTCTAGTGGCTTCACCCCCCTCCCCACACCAAAGGAGTGGAAGTTTTAGGACGAATCGGTCGATGTGCTTTTGTAATGGTCTTTTGGAATCTCAATGGCATGTCTAGCTCCTTTTTTCCATCCAGACTTCTAGCCGGGGATGAGAAACTGCGTTCAGTACGTACCTCGAGACTGGAAACTGGAGCCTGGAGATGAGGGGGGGTTGTGGTGTTTGTGTTTGTTAGAGGGAAAGAGCGAAAAAGCTCAAGCTCTTAGCGTTTTCGGTTCTCATGACACCGAATGCCATCATAGATAATTCTGCCACTTCTCCCTATTACCTTAGTTTCTTTGAAACAACCACAATTTACCATTCTATTATCGTATCTTATAACCCCATCGCAGTATACCGGTATTCAACCATTGCATTATCTCTTAGAATAAAAAATATGTATTGAACCACTGGTATCTGTAAACCATCGACGTTCGTTGTACCGACAAGTGTGGGGCATCTGTTACCGTGAAACGACGTCATCATCGTCATCGGATTATCATGACAAGGATTTTCTGCTTGCTTAATGTGCTTTAATATCGTCACTCTGTAGCAATAATGGCAACACCAAAACTACTACAATCAACCTGTTTTCCCGTTCATCTCCCGACTTTCCTATCTCGAAATTCCATAATAATTCTAACTATCTTCTATTAATCTCTTGCTGCTAATCATATCCTTGTCCCTTCACTCTAAGGAAAACACCACCGTTTATTTGCGTCCTTGACTCAAAATGCCCGGAGAAGTCATCGACAGGCCAAACCCTGGCCCTCTGGATAGCCAGCTTCCAGATACAGTACTGGACCTAACAGCTAAACCTCCAAGGATCCCTCTCGAGAAGAAGGATGCTCAGTCGTTGAAGGACTTCCAGCAGGCAGCATGCTATATCGCTGGGTGTAAGATAGTCCATGGACTCGGCCTAGTGAAACGCCAGAGGCTAATCTAGTCATAGCTATGATCTTCCTCAAGGACAATGTGTTGATCGACAGGGACTTGAAACTAGAGGACGTCAAGTCACGCTTGCTAGGTAGGCATCTCAAACTCGTGTCCATGTCTCAGTCCATTGACCATCCTAGGACATTGGGGAACTTGCCCTGGTATCATCCTCGTCTGGTCTCATCTCAATTTTCTGATCCGAAAGCATGATATCGACATCATCTACGTAATCGGTCCTGGCCACGGTGCTCCTGCTGCTCTGGCATCCCTCTGGCTCGAGAGTTCTCTACAAAAGTTCTTCCCTAAGCGTTATGCTGTCGATCGAGATGGTCTACACAACCTCATCACGGGCTTCTCTGTCCCTGGAGGATTCCCAAGGTACGAATTTCAACAATACAACCGACCTACAACTAACAACGTGCAAGTCACATCAACCCCGAGACCCCTGGTTCCATTCATGAAGGTGGTGAATTGGGCTATGCCCTTGCCGTATCTTTCGGTGCCGTCATGGACAACCCTGACCTCATCGTCACTTGTATTGTCGGCGATGGAGAAGCTGAAAGCGGCCCAACTGCTGCGTACGTTGATCATTTTCTCCCTTCCTCCAAACTATTACACGTGATTCTAACGTCGTCTAGTGCATGGCACTCCATCAAGTATATCGATCCAGCCGAATCTGGCGCCGTCATCCCTATCCTACACGCCAACGGCTTCAAGATCAGTGAACGTACCATCTACGGATGTATGGATGACAAGGAGATCGTTTCTCTTTTCAGCGGATACGGCTACCAGGTTTGCATCGTCAAAAACATGGAGGATATCGACGTCGAACTTGCAAGTGCCCTGGAGTGGTCTGTTGGCGAGATTAAGACTATTCAAAAGGCTGCTCGAGATGGCAAGCCCATCATCAAGCCTCGATGGCCCATGATTGTCCTCCGAACTCCCAAGGGTTGGACCGGCCCTAAAATGATTGATGGCGAATTCATCGAGGGCTCGTTCCATTCCCATCAGATCCCTGTTCCCGGTGCGGGCAAGGATGAGAAGCACCTCAAGATGCTTCAGGAATGGCTCCAGACCTACAACCCTGACAAGCTCCTCAAAGATGGCAAGCCCGCTCAAAGCATTTTAGACATCATTCCTGAAAAGGACAGCAAGAGGCTAGGCCAGCTGAAGCAGACCTACGACCCCTACAAGGCGCTTGACCTCCCTGATTGGAAAGAATTTTCTGTCAACAAAAACTCACAAAACAGCTGCATGCAAGTGACTGGCAAGTTTCTCGACAAAGTCAGCACTAATAACCCCAAGAGTTTCCGCATCTTCTCCCCCGACGAGTTGGAGAGCAATAAGCTCAATACCGTCCTTGAGCATACTGGGCGAAACTTCCAGTGGGATGAGTTCTCCCGTGCTGAAGGAGGCCGTGTTATTGAGATTCTGTCAGAGCACTGCTGTCAGGGTTTCATGCAGGTGAGTTCAATGCTGAAAGCCTGTTGAGAAGGTGAAACTGACTAGATAGGGCTACACTCTTACCGGCCGTACCGCCCTTTTCCCCAGTTACGAATCCTTCCTGGGTATTATCCACACCATGATGGTCCAGTACTCCAAGTTTAACAAGATTTCCCGCAACATCGACTGGCGAGGCGATCTTTCTTCCATCAACTATATAGAGACGAGCACGTGGGCTCGACAGGAACACAATGGTTTCTCACACCAGAACCCTTCATTCATTGGAGCTGTCCTCAACCTCAAGGCCGAAGCAGCACGAGTATACCTACCCCCAGACGCCAACTGCTTCTTGAGTACCGTCCATCATTGTTTGAAGTCAAAGAATTATGTCAACTTGATGATTGGTTCCAAACAGCCAACGGGTGTCTACCTGTCTCCTGATGAGGCTGCCGAGCATTGCAAGAAGGGCGCCTCCATTTGGAAGTTTGCGTCGACGGACGAAGGAAAGAGTCCCGATGTTGTGCTCGTCGGTATCGGTGTTGAAGTGACCTTTGAGGTCGTCAAGGCTGCCGAACTACTCCGGTCCCTGGTTCCCGACTTGCGAGTCCGTGTCATCAACGTTACTGACTTGATGGTTTTGGCCAGTGAGTCCCGCCACCCACACTCTCTGACGCGAGTCAACTTCCTGGAAATGTTTACCGAGGATAAGCCGGTCTGTTTTAACTACCATGGATATGCTGCTGAGCTCCAGGGCTTGATCTTTGGCCGACCTAACCTCCACCGAATGACTGTTGAAGGTTACAAGGAGGAGGGGAGCACAACCACCCCCTTCGACATGATGCTGGTCAATTGGGTGAGCAGATTCGATGTTGCTAAGAGAGCGCTCAATGCAGCCGCGAAAGAGAATGACAAGGTCAAGCGTCAATTGGATGAGGCTGTTAAGAAGATTGACGACAAGGTCGCCGAGGTTAGGAAGTTCCTTATTGAGGAAGGCAAAGGTAAGTAGTGTCTGAAATGCACCGAACTATACTGACTGGTTGATAGACCCCGAAGATCTTTTCGATATGCCCAAGTTTGATTAATACAGGCATATAAGACGACTTAAGAAAGGCCAATGGAGGAGGGACATCCGAGAAGTTGACATTCAAGATGGTTGTCGACATTCGAACGATTGATTTAGGCCTCACTTGGTATGATGGAAATGATTCTGCTGTTTGCAAAATATCACGAGATAAATACATAATAATACACACGATGTGAATGAGAGTGAGTCGTGAACGTTGTTGCTACTGACAGCACTTTCACATGCTTAATTCTTCTCATAAATGTGACTGTTTCTGATTAATATTTCATGTTTTTCTTTCAACTTTTTTCTTACTTATCCCTCACCTCTCCTATCATTTTAGACTCTGTCTCGGTTTTAGCTGTTATTGACGACAGGCTTTGGAATTTCGTTGAACATTAGATTAGAAGCTCACTTCATGTTTACTTCAAGCTACGGCATTCACCGGAGCGACGTAACTATAAGCCCATGTAAGTATTGACATTACGCTGTACTGATCTTGTGCGTATCCTCCCGAGTCCAGCCTTGTTTTGTTTCGTTTTGTATATCCATCCCCCTTTCTATCCATTCATTAATGCTATAAAACCCCAAGGACAATTAGGAAAAGAGACTAGAAGACACCTCAAGAAAATAAATAACCCTCTGCACATATCTGACCTGAAACCTATAATCATCCCACACGGAGCGTCGACCGCGTCGCGTGCTGGCATTTGTCCATCAATGCGTGCCACGGCCACCGACATCGTCGCCATCCTTTTCATTTGAGGCCTTGATCACTTCTCGAGTCTTGCCCCATTTGAAGTCATCAGAGTTGAAGAGCGAGTATACGAGGACGATGATGTTCATAAAGGGGGAGGTAAACACGTGCATGATGTAGCCGGCAAAGTATTGGAACCTTTCGAGGTTGTTGCGTGGTAACCAGAAACCGATGCAGAGAGAGTAGAACTAGAAATCGGTCAGTCAGCTATTGGTTCTTTCATGATCGTTACGAGTGCGTCAGATCCAAACACTGGCGAGTGACAAGAATAAGTGAGGCCGAGGCTGAGGCTGAATAAGGAACTTACATAACGAAAGAACAAGACACAGATAAGACCGAGAAACACGGGATCCTGCATCACTTCTTTGCCCCTCTTTGCAAAAACCATGAGCAGTTCAACAAACGCCGCGATAATAAACGGCGTGATGGCCCAGGTAACAACGGCAATAAGACTCTGCAGCCGCTCGATAAGAATAATACCCGGTCGGAATATCATGACAAACTCGTTAGAGATACTGCCGAGAGCCCATCGCTTACGCTGAGACAGAAACACTTTCCAGTCCTGGGGAACAATTGTCATGGCCTTGGCCCGGAGCGCCTGCGCTGTCTGTGCATTTGGATGAAGACTGAAAATGATGGATGCGTGGATACTGTCCTCGGAGTAATTACCCATAATATGCTGTGTCATGATATCGTTGGGCTTGGGACAGTAGCCAAAGCGTTCTCGCAGCACGGCATCTCCGAATGTCTGCTCGTCGACGCGGATGAGTTGACAGCAGCCCGGGAGACAGTTGACTTTGCCGGTGATGCGAGACTGGAACATTCGACGGAGACCTTGGGTCTGGGAGTACTCGACTGACTGATACAGTGACCAGAAACCCCAGTTGTGGCCGTCAAAGTCAACGCAGACGTGGCCACACACACCCACGACTTTAGGACTCTTGCGGATCTCGCGAAGCATTTCCCAGATGCAGAACTCGTCAAAAACAGTATCGGCGTCCATTCCACATAGATATGTGATATCATCAAGACCGGCCTGAACGAACATGTTGCCGATGTACTCGAAAAGATCGTTGTTGAACATGGTGACAATATTTTCGGAACGCTTCTTGAAGTGGTAGATGAGCGACCGGGCAAAGCAGAGACTGTCCCGCTTACCCTGGTTGTATCGCTTGCCGACGAAGACGTATGGAATGCCCTTGTAATATCCAGTCTGGGTCTTGACAGGCATAAAGAGACCATCTCGAGCGCGGTAACCGTTTTCGAAATCCCGTGACGGGCCTGGCTCTAGGATATCTTCAAGCAGATAACCCTGCGTTGTCTTCGCCATACCGGGACCACGGACGTTTCCGTCAACAACTATAAAGATGACGCGGGGGTGATTCTCCACGTTCTTCTGGGCGATGAGTGAGTCGAGCGACCTTGTAAGTTCCTCATGCGTCTCGTTGTAGCAGGGGAGCAACAGCACCATCTTCTCAGGCTCATCCGGAACAAGCTCTTTTCGTCGCCAACAATAGCAGAGAATATGAGTGACGAGCCAGTGGCCGATGATGCAGATGCACATGAAGGACTGAAGAATAGTGTTGGAGCTGAGAAGGACGAGGAAGAACCAGTATACCTGGTAGTACCTGTATCCGACATAGATGAGGGCGGCGTTGAGCATTGCGAGGCCAAGGATGAGACTCCATTTCTGGAGACGGAGCATGTTCTTTGACATTTTCTTGAGTTCTTCATCCGAGTCCCACCGCAGCTTGGCCTCTTCCTGCTGGACGGACGACGTGAAGGACAAGTTGGACTCGAGGCCCTGCGTGAGCCATGAAGCGTGGGTGATACCGGAGCGAGGGGTCTGAGCACCGGGATGGAAGTCTCCATTAATACCACGAATCATAGACTGGAAGTATTTGTTAGCGAACTTCTCTAAGGAGTTGTTCCTGAAGGGCTGTACTTACAGAGTCCCGGGAGTCGACGCGTGAGTCGGCTCCACTGGGTCTTAGGGGGTATTGAGGAACCTGATTAAATGAGACAGGGGGATGAGACTCGATACGGTCTGAGGGAGGCGGAAGAGTTGCTGGAGTCGCCCTGTTCACTCGCTCTAGCGAGGAGGAGGAAGATCCTCTGATGGGAGTGGGATTCCGAGAGGAGCTCATGTCGATGATGGTAGATTGATAGGCAGTTCGATACAATATGCTTATCTTGCAAGGAAGCTATGATGATATTATCAACTGCAGTTGAACGAATGACGGTAACGTAGCGAGTGAAAAGGTTGAGTTGTGATGCAATTATCCAGCAACGAACGACTGGAAAGTCCACCAGCAGCAATACCGCGTGCGCTTCTTAGACTCAAAGCCTAGAAGTAAACAAATGTCTAGCGAGTGAAAAACAAGAGAGAGTGATGGGCACCAAAGAATAGGAGAGGCCTCGGTGTTTAAAGAAGAGAAGGTGGCAAACCACCCCGGGTGATATCGAAGCTATAGCACGGTTGGCAGCCGAAAGACAATCAATCTCTCGTCTTCGACCTTGACCACGATATACAACCTCTACAAGCTATCCCACGTTCCGCACGATGCAAGGATCTACGAGGTGATTTGCTCTTCTGGCAAAGACACTGAACCCAAATTTCGGTCTTCCGGTCCCCCCGTCCAGAAGGCGTTCTCAACGAGAACACCGTCCTGGTTGAGGGCCGGGGGGTACTGTACCTGATGCAAGAGAATGACAACACATGCAGCCTCCATTTTTCTTTTGGCGTCAGGGGAACGGTTAGTGGCAAAGGTACGTAAACTTGAAGGGAATAGAAATAAGAGCCCTGCAGAGGAGGCGTCGACTATAGGTTTCGGGTTCGATGGCAAAAAGAAGAGAGGTAGTTGATAGGATAAGAAAACAATGAGACCTAGACAAACACGCCCCGGCTTGTCAGGGAATGGCTTCCCGCTTTCTTGATCCAGTCACTTCCCGGACTTCCAAGAAAAGAAATACGGGGCAGGCTGCGTAGATGGATGAATGAGGGTGCATTGCATAGGGTTGAGCGAGAGTGCGTGCGTGACATGGGGGGTTCTATCCGGAGTGACTGGGCTGGATGCTGTGCGTAGATTCTACTGTTGGCGGCATCCGACCAAGAGGTTCAAGGCCTCTGTGCTATATCCTGTTAAATACGAGAGGTTCAAGGCGTGATGATGGTTCCATAACATGGTGTAAGTTTATGTGTCGACTTGTCATGATGTTCTTCTCGTGCTTCAGACCAATCAATACCCTCTTCAAGATTGTGCATTAATACACAAACGTTCCCTTCTCTGTTTGTCGACTTACTCGCAGCTCGACAAGAATAACAATAGCTTTTGAATACCACACTCCGAGTGAAAAGGACAATGAAGACTGTAGCATGCGGACAAACCAAGTCTTCTGTCAGTCAGTCATTCTTTGTATCACATTCCATTATAAGCTGTCTTGTTGTCATGGACGGTGGAAAGACGTGATTGGCGTGGTCAGCAAAGATGTTGTACAAGATCTGAGATACAACGGGGAGATGGTTCGGATCATGAATGCTTTCTATTACTATGGAGGTAAGATGGCAGAGTGATTGTGCCTGTTTCACGGTCATTGGAAGGATTGTCGGCCTGGATGGCCTCTACTTCTCAACAGCTTGTTGACTATGCAAGCCAAAGAGTTGAATGTTTACATACTAGGTTACTTAGTGACAAATCTTATTGATGACAGATAAACATTCAGTTCGTTTACCCAGCCGAACGACGTATGAGGCCAGTGCCGGGCTTACTTCCCGACAGCATACCCGTACATTCATTAGACCAGGCCAACAGAACTCATGATCTCCGTCAAGTCCAGCCGAACCAACCGACTAGTCAATCTCAAATAATATCCACCTGAATAGCCAAATTAGAACTTGTATGTAGATGAGAATAGCATCAACTCCAAACCACCAATAACCTACCCAGCTGCAACGGGACAATGCATCACACCCCAGGCATCCCGACCGGAACCTCGTCGCCGCCATTCACCATTCCTATTCCCACGGACCCCCATTCGCCCATGCACAAGATGTCCGCCGAATCCCTGGACCTGCAGTAGCTCGCACGAGGTACCCGTACGCCTGTTTTCATTGAGGCCGCCTAGCTACAGACGATTGGAATAGCATGAATGCTAGTTTTGAGTAGCGGACTACTCACCGGCAGATACCCGTGCTTGGCCCGCAGCTCTATGCCGGGATGATGACCTTGCTCTCAGTGAATGGTTGGATGTGAGGAGAAACAAAGCAAGATTTGACGAGAACTTGTCTCGGAGGCAAGCTGGTAATAAGCCCACACGCATAGTATAGACCCGGGGCTTCAACGCAATTATGGTATAATCTTAACAATGGCGTACTTCGGAAACTAGATGTATTAACTTTATTATCTCGAATTCTTTCTACCCGTTTTTCTTTCTCCCATACCGCCATCAGGCCTCTCAAGAACACGCATCTGTGGCAAAGCCCTGAATAGGACAGCGTCACACAAGAAACTCCACAAAAGGATGTACGTATGTGTGTGACGGACGGGAATTTCAGTCGACTATGTTTGCTTGCTTGTCATCAGTCAACTGTTGCGTAACCCCAAGCTCGGGATTCGGAGCACGTCTTCCATCCATCAAAACAGTGCCTTTTCTCGCATCTTCTGCCCTGAGTAGGAAAATTTCAACCTTGTGGATCATTTTAAAGACACGACTATTCCAACAGAGGTAAATAGTCACTGACAGGTTATCGTTCTATCCCGTATGGGCACACTCTGAGTTGGTCGTGATGTTATCATGTCCACTTACATACAAAGCATCATGTTGTGAGCAGTCTGAAGAGGGGACAACGTCAGCTTTGTAAAGCCGAGTAGTGAACAAGTACACCCAAACACAGCATGTGTCTTTTTTTATTTTATTTTATCCGTTCGTGTAAGAAGCTAAAGAGGAGAGAATCTTATAAAATTAGTAGAATCCAGTCTGTAAGAGAATCTGTTACGTAGGAGCTAGAATTTTCCCCGTGCGCGTGCTTCCTGAAGTTGTTTCCATGTGCTATGATAGTCACAATCGGGTTGAGTTACCTTGTGGTTTGAACGGAGGTTGATTAATGCAGGGCTATAAATCGAGATTTCGAACAAGGCACTATACGTGAAACAGTTTGGACAAAAAGCATCCACATCTCTCATCATTTATTCTAAAGTGGCTGAGAGTGAAGTGAATAATTGTCAAATGAAAGGTTCAATTAAGCATGAATATCTCATGATTTCAAGAAGAAGAATATAAAGAACACACTATATATCGCCATAACCCTCTCAGTCCTCTTCCGCAGAGACCCCTTGAAGTCGATATCTTTCCATCTCCTGAAACAAGCCAACTGCATACAGACCCTCCCCACATCTACGTATTAGCTGTACTACTATATAAGGCATTATTAGTTTGTTGGTTATAAATAGTCAAGGAAAAGTCTTCCCCCACAACACGCCACTCTAGTGCCCAGCCGTCTGCATGGAGCTCCAATCC
>JABFEV010001242.1:0-13357 GCA_013618395.1 Fusarium domesticum | reverse complement strand
GGGGGGGGCTATTCCTGAGCCCCGTCGTTACTCTTAAAACTCATACAAGTCGGCACTTACTGCCAGGGATCTTTAGACGTCGAGACCATCGACGACAATGCCCTTGTTCCAGTTCCACTGAATGAACCTGGCCACCTCCACCGCGCACTCCTCGTCAACCAGAGCGCTGACGAGGTACAAGGCTGCATCAACGCCAGCGCTGACACCTCCAGAAGTCACAACACGAAGACCGCCAAGACGCATCGCCGCACGGCGGACAATCGACTCGCGACGCGTGTTGGAGCCCTTGAAGGACATACTTCCCTTTCTGCAGATCCAAAAACACTTGTTAGTTGACTAGTCTCAAAACCCAATGCAGGGAAGAAGCGGGGTAAAACGGGGAGGAGGGAGTAGATGTCATAGTGTGTGATGCTGCAATAATAAAACCACCAAACTCTTGTTACGTACCGGGCATTGGAAGGTCGACGTCCAGAATCGGACTTGCGGCGGATATAGGGGTTATCATCCTCCTCGCCGAGATCGAAGCGGAGGTTGTTGACAACGTATCGGGCGTCTTCAACAACATCGGTACGTTCCTGGAGATTCTGGGTAGCAGCATCGCTGCAGATATTCTCAAAGGTGGTGAGGTAGTCGGGGTGAGTGGTCGCCGAGAGACCGGAGAGGATACCCTGCTTCGCCAGGAAGAGGGCGCCGGTGCAGATGGATAGGATGGTTCGCTCGCGGGCGGGGTCCCGCTTTTGAAGCTCCGAGAAGTCGGTGATGAGGCTCAGAGGTTGAAGCTCCTTCTCAGCAATCTCCTTGGAGTTGCCGCCGACGACGACAAGGACGTCAAAGTCCTCAAGGCGCTCGTGAGCCTCCTTGTAGGAGATCTGGGAGCCGACGATGACACCCTGCTCAGAGAGGACCTTGGGCTCAGGGCCGACAATGGTAATCTCAAAGGCCTTGGAGTCTGGCGGAGAAGAGGAGAAGTGATCAGCGGGAGGGGTAAAACACATGAGGGTGTGCATCTGGAGTGCCTTCTTAGGCTTGGAAGGGCAGGGTTTTGTGATTTAAACGACGGAAACAGTAATAGCTTACTCTGAGGGTCCTTGAAGTCATGAGCGGCAGTGTTAAACACCTCGAGCGCGCCGGCGAAGTCGAGAAGGTCAAACTTCTCATGGATCGCAAAGAGCACATCAACGGGCTCCTGGTCAGCGACGGCCGAGGTCTTGTGTGCACTCATTTTGCCGGTATTGTAGTGGTTGGTTTGGTAAAGGTATTAGAGGTGAAATTGTTGCGGTTGCGTTGTGTGATATGATACAGACAGACACACGGACAAGTGCTGGCTGCTAAGTAGAAGCTTGTGGTAGTAAATTGGTTTGATAAAAGGTTGGGGATCAATGATGATGATGATGGAGGAGAAGGAAGGGAAAAGAGTCAGTCGACAGAGGAGGAAGAGAGCTTGTTAAGTAATGGAAGTCTGTCCCATTGTCCCCCTCCTCCCTGTCACGGTCGTCGTCTCAGCCCCTCCTCATTGGGGACCTAGCAAAGCACCTCAGCTCATTGATTGACTGGGGGGTAACTGAAAGCAACCAAGTGTTCAGTGCTACTACAGCAACAGCTCTCGGTCGGGGAAGGGCTCAGAAGAGAGATGTTGGCTTGAGTGGCCCGATTCCAGTCAGAAGGTCACTCATTGTCCTGGTGTGAGGACCCACCTCCGCTGAAGCCATACCATCTCGCCAGTGGTCTCGTGAACCCCCTAGTCCCTTGAATTGCCTTTGGGACTGCGGGGTTGTTAGCGGACGGCTCCTTTCCAGTGGGTCCCACGTTCTGACGTCCAGCAGAAGTCTCCGGTACCCGCTTCCGGGAAGACTTCCCCACCACCTTGTCAGGTACTTGGGACCCTCGCGGGACAGGCTTCCTTGTCTGCCGGCTGACGCAAGTTGCAAACATCGATGGGGAGTTTGGTTGCTCATCTGGTAGTAGCAGTAGATGTCGGGTATGTGTCAGTGAGAGAGAGTGAGAGAGAGAGAGAACTACCTGATGATAGGGTCCATTATCAAAGACAACAAGGAGAAATGATAATTACAGTAACATTCACGGAAATCAACTTGAAATGTTGTTCAATTGAATTATTCAATTTGCTTCCAATGACACTTCCAAGATACCAACCTAGTAGGTAGTAGACAGCTCACTTTCGTCCACCTTCCACCTTTCTCTCGAAAGGCACCCTCTAACCTCCCCTATCGCAACTAGCGTCTCCTTCCCTGTGGCCCAGTGAGCCAGGCCATCGCCCCGCTAGTCCTCAGGCTGTCGCTGCCCTCCGAAGCTTACCCTCCACTTTGACGAGCCACAAACCACACCACCTTCCATGCTTTGCTACCTTGCTTGACCCCTTGCAACCTTGACTGGTTAAACTGCAACATACCGCCCGCCACCTTCCGCCGCACGATCTCGAACTTCCTATCAGCTGCCCACGCGCCCAACGCCCCCGACCGACCGATATACGATAGCTTCATCGTAAAGAAAAAGAAAACCCCAGCCTCCATCTCTACTCAACACACATCCACCACAAAATACAGGTTTCCTTGCCTCGGTCTACTCACCTTCCATCCTTGCTCGCCCGAATGAGGCTGTCACGCCAGACATGGCTTCATCGGCGTACGTCATTCTTTTTGCGAAGACAGAATCATCCCGTCCCCGTCGCATGGCTTCAGCCTCTTGCTCTCCAGGAACCAGAAGCCCCCTTCCCTTTTACTCAGCTTCCGTGATCGCCCATTCCATCTCTACCAGCGCCCCTGCTCGTCCCCCTCGTTCTCCCTTGGTGAACCGTTTCAACCCTCTTCTGTGCCGTCTGCTGACCATCGTTTCCACTTATTTAGGTCGCTGAAGGATCTGTCTAAGGCGATCGTCGCTTTCCTCGCCCAGCCGACTCCCTCCCTCCCCGATGATCTCTCCTCAGTTATCGATGGATATCTGCGACGGCATCAAAAGTACGATGACGCTGCCGCCGACCGTTTACAGGAGGAGCTCTTATCCATCTTTGACAAGCATGTCAAGGAAACTCCAGGCACGTTTGCGCCCTGGTTGAGCATCCTGCGCCAAGTGATACCTATTCTTCGAACACCAGAGCGTATCTTTGCCTGGTGGAACTCCTGCGCTGCTATTATTTCCAAAGCACCTCCTGAAAAAGATGTTGTAACAGAGTCATTGGGCACCATCATGGCTATCATGAGTGTTGCTGAAGATGAAAGCGACGCTTCAGATGGTGCTGATTTGGCTTCGCATCCACTTATTGATCGTCTATTCACAGGGTGGATGGACAAGTTGTACCCTGCCGTGAGTGAGGGCATCATGAGCCTGGAAAATAACGAGAAGATCATCCGTGAAGCTTTGATCGAGTTTGGCAAACGACATCCAAAGGTATGGCAAACTTTCCAACTGGATGTACAGCATTACTAACACCTAAAGACTTTCTTCACGGCACTCGACCGCTATTTCGTCAAAAAGCAGTATCGCAAGACTGTGCTGAGGCTTATGGGCGACTACCTCCAGAACCAACCTCCTCATCTTCATCAGGTTCTGCAAAGTCCCCTCTTTGGTAGTATCCTGAGATGTCTCCAGTTGGACACTTCTACCACCATTGTCTCAGCTGCAATTACCATCCTGATCATGCTGCTACCTCATATGCCTAGCTCATTGGTGCCTCATCTGCCAACTCTATTCAACATCTATGCTAGGCTGCTTTTTTGGTCTCGAGAGCGAGCCCGGGCCGTTGAGCCAAGGACTGACGACGCGGAGCAAGCTACTTGGGACGCTTGCAGTCATCAGGCCGAGGTTGATGACCACCCTGTTTACCATCTTCTCAACTATTACACCATCCTATACGGGCTTTACCCCATCAACTTTATGGATTATATTCGCAAGCCTCAGAGATACCTACGGCATGCCAACGTTGCTAACGCCAACGACATGGAGGTACAGCCGACTGAGATTAGAGACCAGTCTGAGAAGTTTCGGCGGTACCATGTATTGCACCCAAACTTCTACACTCTCACAATTGATTCTGAAAAGACCGACTTCGGACGATGGGTCAACAGCGAGGCATCTGAGCTTGTGGCAGAGTGTATGGGATTGTGCCTAATTACTGAGTCAAATCAGGTCATTGGCCAGAACCTACCTCTGATGTCCGCACCTGAAGCAGTGCCGGCCAGTGAAGCATCCGTCAAGGACGGTGCGCTCCTTCACAATTCAGGCACGCTTGATGCTCATGATGGGTTTCACCTACCTCATTCTCCGAGCATGGAATCGCTGGCAAGCAGCCGAAGACCATCAGCAATGTTACGCCGGGGCTCTCACTCAAGCCAACCATCGGTCCGAGACTCGATCGATGCCAAGATGAGGGACAGCAACATTGACAGCCCAACTCTCACTCCTCAGTTGGTCCAGTCACCATCTCACACGCAGCTGCATGACATGATCCAGTCTAACAAAGCTATCAAGTCGGGCCTGCACCAGTCGTTGACGAACGACAGCGTTCCGTCCCTGTCCCTAAGTCAACAGGATTCGGCGCCAGAGCGACCTGCACCGTCTTCGACATCGGTGCCTCCTGCAAATTACTCTCCGCTGTCGCTAACCGAGGCTAGTCCTCAGATACCTCAGTTGCAACGTCAGATCCTTTTGTTGCAGAATGATCTCAACTTTGAAAGATACCTGAAGCAGCAGCACATGGCACATATTGGTGATTTACGGAGGAGGCAATTGGACGAAGTAGCAACCGAGGCCGAGGCCCAGAACCTTCTTATCACAAATCGAAACTTCAAGAATCGGTTCGAGGAGGCCAAAAAGGCCGAGATGCAAGTTCGGCGGGACTCGGAGAAGAGTCGAGCACTGGCCAAGAAATGGGAGGCTGATCTCGCCAACAAGCTCAAGAAGCTGCGTGACGACTCGAAGCGTCTCAAGGGCGAGTATGAAACGCTCCAGAAGGAACTCGATGGCTCCAAGGCGGAGCGTGACAAGCTGCGGGTGCTGCTTTGCGAGGCTGAAGTCAAGGAGCTCAGCTCGAAGCAGAACATGCAGTCTATTGAAATCCACAGCACAGAGATTAATCGACTCAAGAGTGAGGTGGCAAGGCTTATAGTGGCCGAGCGAGATCATCAGGCGCGAGAGCAAGAGAGGCAAATAGCCATGGAGACGGCAACAGCGGCGGAGGAGAAGGCCGAGGTGCTAGCCATCAAGCTCGCAAGTCGCGAGAACGAGGTGGACCGCTGCAGGAAACTCTTCCAGTCTCAAGTTGCGGCATTGCAGGCGAGACTGTCGGAAGCACAGGGGGGCAATGGTCGATCGTCACCGCAGGTAAAGGAGGCTGTGGAAGCAGCGCTCGCGGCAAGCCGTGACAAGCAGGCCGAACTGCAGAAGCAGTTCAATCTCCTGATGCGCAAGTACACGGCTCTTCAGTCATCGCTTCTTGATATGAGGACAGGAGTGACTCCGGGTCAGTTACGAATCGAGACATCCAACAGGTCTGAAGGTGATCCGGACTATCTCTCGATGTCAACAAGTCCCGTCATGATGAAGGCACGTCCACATCGGGTACTGTCGAGCCCTGACGTGGTTGAAGGTACAGCATACAATGTGACGGCTCCTCTTGGGCCAAAGACGGGACAGTCCATGTCCCCAATGTCGAGTGGATGGACTCATCAACCAGGATCGTCACCGCAGGGGACAGACGGGTCTGCGACGGGCTCTCTGTCAATGAGTCCTGACCAGCGACCGTTCGGAAGAAGTGACTCGAGACGACTGATGGCCAGAAGCCATTCGGACTTGTTCTCTGGGGCGCAGAACCGACTAAGGAGGGACTCGAAAGACAAGGGTAAGGAGGAGGATAGTAAGAAGGAGAAGAAGGCGTTGGGTCTTCGAGGGGTCCGTGGATTCATGTATGAATGAGGTGTTTATTTGGGTAGCGTCTGGTTCATAGATGAGATTGATATAATTCTGGGTGAAAATTGTCTAGCTATCCAACGATATTGGGGCGAGGCGTTGTTGTGCATGCGGATCTTTGGATGCCAGCCTCAGATACTTTTGTTACAAGGACTCCTCCAACAAGCCAGCTCGCTTAGCTCAGTTGGTCAGAGCGTCGTACTAATACTCCATCCGAGTAATCTGTAATGCGAAGGCCATAGGTTCAAGCCCTATAGTGAGCATTTCTTTTTTAGTCCTTTTTGCAGTTTCCCTCTCACTTATCATGTATTTCCCATGTGTTGGTTTTCTCTTATTATTTTTCTATTCTTCTTCATTGGCTTTCACTTCAATCTTCATTCTGAGGCATTCGAGAGAAATGTTTGGCCAACGTAACAAAGGCAGAGCGAGGCGTTGGTTAAGTTGAAGAGTAGTTGAATACAAGTCGACGGATTCTATAGTAAACCACGTGAGTTCTACGACAAAGACTTCGCCTGTCCAAGAGGTCAAAATTAACTTTTGAATTATCCATCCTCCTTGTACTCCGTATGGTAGAGATAATACGGAGTACACTACTCTTATTTACTTCCAGACTAGTAGGAATTTTTACATGCAAGTGGCTTGGGCAACTGACGCCATTGTTTCCGTGAATAAAGGAGCTGACGACACGTTCTCTATGTCCGCGTCGGCTTAACCCATATATGACGTCGACTGCGGGATTATCCAAATTGATGTTGAAGAAGTGGAAATGTTTTGGGGAGAGCGTGGGACAATGATTGAATTCCTCATGGTGGTACAACTACATATGACTTGTTGCTATTCGATTGCAAAGATTATGTTTATTATATTCACTCGTAGATCAATCAGTTCACTCGCACAATGTTCAACTTCAATAATCAAAGTATTACGTGCACCGACAATTATCGCATCTTCAAGAGCCAAGAACTTATACCCAGTCCATATCGACCCCAGGGAAAATATTACCAGATCGCCAAGCGAGTTTTTCAATCTGAACAGCCGGTGTTGCTTGTTACAGGTCTTATTCCATGTTCTATTCTACAAAACTCAGCAATTCACCCAGTTGTCCCCAATAAATCGAGCCGTTCTAGGCACTTGTTCGTTCCATATGTTGACTTTTTAATACACCAAGACCGTGATTGGATCGGAACATGCTGATGAGGCGTCATGCAACTCCGTCCAGCGGTTGAACGACGGCTTGCCCCGGACCGGGAGAGTAGAGAGAAGAAGAAAAGGCAGAAAGAAGACGATGGAAAGAGGTCTTGGCTCCTTGCAGTATAGCTTCGGCTTCGTCGAACCGAGTGGTGGCGAGCGAGGCCTTTTTCTGCTTGGGTGAGGACAAGGGGACGCTCCACACTCGACGTACGTACAGTACATACTATACGACAACGTATGTGTGGTGGATCTGGAGCGAACAAGTTGAAGTTGGTGTTGACGTCCATCGCCACCAAGTTTCAGGCATCTTTTCCAGTTTCTGCTAATCGGTTCCTGATTTTCCTGAAGAGGTTGCTGCGTGTACCTGCATGACTGAATTAAGTTGTTAGGGTCGGTCTTTTTCTCGCTCCCGGTTCGGTGGTCTCCTCCGATAGCCTCCTTGATAGGTAGTCTATTAATCAAGCTCTTCCCTTCCATCTTTGATCTGTCTCTTCCTTTCTCATCCTTCTCGTGTCTGTTCACATACCTATAGTAGTCCCTGTTTACTGGTTAGCACATTCGTTTCAGCTCTCGGTTTCTACTTGACCTGTCTCCCAGCACTCCGTTGGTCTCTCAACCCCTTACACACACCACCACCACCACCACCAACATGCCTTCAACCAGCAGCCTCCTCACCATGGCAGCTGCCATTGGCACTGCCAGCGCTGCCTACCAGGGCTTCAACTATGGTGCCACCTTCACTGATGGCGCCGTCAAGGTCCAGTCCGACTTTGAGAACGAGTTCAAGACCGCCGCCTCTCTCGAGGGTACCGATGGCGCCTTCACCAGTGCTCGCTTATTCACCATGATCCAGGCCAACACTGGTAACCAGCCCATCTCAGCCATTCCCGCCGCCATCAGCACCAAGACCAGCCTCCTGTTCGGACTCTGGGCGTCCGCCGGCCGCGAGAACTTCAACAACGAGATTGCTGCCCTCAAGAACACCATCGACCAGTACTGTGGTCAGATCGATGACCTCGTCGCCGGTATCTCTGTCGGAAGCGAGGATCTCTACCGCCTTTCTCCCACCGGTATCCTCGACAACCTCCCCGGCGCCGACCCCGACACTCTTGTCAGCTACATCACCGAGACTCGCGAGGCTATCAAGGGGTCCTGCCTTGAGTCTGTCCCCATCGGCCACGTCGACACCTGGACTGCCTATGCCAACGACTCCAACAGTGCCGTCATCGATGCTTGTGACTGGCTAGGTATGGACGCTTATCCTTACTTTGAGAACACCAAGAGCAATTCCATCGACAAGGGAGCCAGCCTCTTCAAGGCTGCTCTCGACAAGGTCAAGGCTGCCGGTGGTGACAAGGATGTCTACATCACTGAGACTGGCTGGCCCGTCAGCGGTGATGTCTCTGGAGATGCTGTTGCTTCTACCGAGAATGCCCGAACTTTCTGGACTGAGGTTGGATGCCCCATGTTTGGCAACACCAATGTCTGGTGGTACATTCTCCAGGATGCTGCCCCTCAGACCCCCAACCCCAGCTTTGGTGTCATTGGCTCCGACCTGACCAAGACCCCTCTGTACGATCTGTCTTGTGACGATGCTGATTCCAAGAAGACCCGATCCAGCAGTGGCACCAATGCTGAGGTCGAGAGCGAGTCCAACGTCCAGACCGAGACCGAGACTGCTACTTCCAAGGTCCAGGCTAACGGTTCCAAGTCCATTGTCCCTATTGTCACCGAGACTGTGGTTCCCGCTCGGGGTAAGAACAACGGCACTGTCCCTGGTGGTCACAACGGCTGGGGCAACTCTACCGCCACTGGTGTTCCCATCGGCCCCGGCTCGCCCACTACTCTGATTCCCGGTTCTTCTTCAACCGAGGGCTCCGGCAAGGGTGCTGACTCTGGTTCTGGTTCTGGTTCTGGTTCTGGCTCCGGCTCTGGTTCTGGTTCCCAGGGCGGCTCCGGTGCTGGCTCTGACCAGTCCGGCAGTGGTACTGGCAGTGGTGATGACTCCTCCGAGACCCCTAGCACTACTCCTGTCCCTGCGAACGGTGCCCAGCAGCTCAACTCTTTTGCTGCTGCTGCCGTTGCAATTGTCCTCTCTGCTGCATTCCTGTAAGCGATGAGTTATCCAACAATATCATACATTTTAGACAAGGTTTCACATATAATAATCATGTATAATGGATTTGGTTAAGGAAACGGAAAAGGGTATACGGTTCAGGATAGACAATTAAGGATAATGAATGTTTTTTTTTCCCATGATACATGGTGATCATTGTTGAAACTGCCACGTCTCCTCCATGTCCAGCAAGCTATTTGGTGATTAGACTTCCACGGATGCTAGAGTGTTTATGGAAAGAGCATCGACCATGTCGTGTGACCAGGAGAGATGGAAGGCGCTAGGTTGACATCTCATCATATATCCCTGCCACTTTGACGCGGGGGGGACAGAAGAGATGGCAATAGGCTTTCACGCAGTATCAATAACAACAAACAAATAGAAACGTCCTAGAACAAAGGACACCGTGTATTGAAAACCATGCTTTAACAATGTATTACACTGGCGAAATAGAGAGAAAAAAGACAAAAGCGTAACGTTCCGATGATCCATCAGCTTCCTCCGTACCCTGCGATCATCCGCTTTCGACTTGTCTAACAAGGCGCCCGAGAACCAATTAAACGCCCCGACCGCGCCGCGCCACGCGCCTGAAGTACTAGCTGGAGAGCTGAGCTTCTCCCCCTTGGACAGTAGCATGTCTGGCTACTTATCGATAATCTAACCCTCATCACAACCTGTCCTTCGACTTCGGCTTCAGCTTCTCATTTCTTCTTTCTTGTCAACGCCCCCATTCCAATACCCATTCACTACACTCCTTATTTCTTCTTGTTCTTTTCATTTCTCCTTGTGATTTCTTTATCTCTATAATCCGTTGTTTTTCTACTCCTTTTCTGGGTTGAATCTCCCAAACTCTCCGGTATGACGCTCGCTAGGAAGTGCGTCCTCCTCTTGGCCTTGTGCCTTGCTCTCATTGTGGGCTTTGCTCTTGCTGGTCATGGCTATAATCATGGGCATGAATATGTTGAAAGCGTCTCGGGTATTGATCTCGATAATTTGAGCCTAGATGAGCTTGATGCGCAGCTCCAGGTTAGTTCCTCTCCATCCCGTCTTCGTCTTTGACCTAGGTCTACTACCTTGATCTATCGCAAGTAAACCAACTTGACTAACAACCATCACCAGACCTGCCCCATCGTTCAATCTCTAAACTCTGTCAAACATGCCCATCATGCCGCCGCTCCCTCGTCCCTCAGCGCCCGCGTCTTCGCCGTCCTTTTCCCCAGCTCCCCTGCCGTCAACGCCCTCCTCGCGACCCTCTACATCTCGGGCCCCCCCAACTTCCTCCTCGCCTTGTGCCCCACCAACATTGACCCTGCCTCTTTGAGTGTCATGGTCGCCTTCGCTGTCGGTGGTCTTCTAGGCGACACACTCTTCCATCTGCTGCCCGAGATCTTCGTTGGCGAGGATCACGACGAGAGCGTCAAGTTTGTGCTTGTGGAGCCTAACCGAAACCTCATCCTAGGTCTAGGTATTTTGATCGGCTTCATGACATTTGTTGCCATGGACAAGGGCCTTCGAATTGCGACTGGTGGAGCGGGCCACGACCACTCTCACGGCCACGGTGAGGCGCATCACCATGACGACAAGGCTATCACCACGGGTGCTGAGGCTACTGGTGGTGCCGTCAAGGCGCGCAAGAGGGGTGCTGAGGACAAGGCCGAGGTTAGCTCCGCTGTTGTTGAGGAGAAAGAGAAGGAGATTAACCCCAGCGTCAAGCTGGGCGGTTACCTAAACCTCATGTAAGTGCCCAGTCCGCCGAAATTCTCAGGGCTTGTACTAACGATCGTTAATAGTGCCGACTTTACACACAACATCACCGACGGTCTAGCCATGTCAGCCAGCTTCTACGCTTCGCCTACCATTGGTGCTACCACCACTGTTGCCGTCTTCTTCCACGAGATCCCCCACGAGGTCGGCGACTTTGCGCTTCTTATCCAGTCAGGCTTCTCTAAGCGTGCCGCCATGGGCTCGCAATTCATCACCGCCCTGGGTGCTCTTCTCGGAACGTTGATCGGTATTGCCATTCAGGAATTTGGTAACCCGGGTAGTGATGTGCCCATGGGTCGCAACGAAGGCCTTTGGGGCACCAGCCTAGTAGGTTCTATCCCATCCCATTCCCCCGAGATCACACATACGAGATCTAGTTGCTAACGAGTGACATATTAGACATGGGGTGATATGCTTCTACCCTTTACCGCCGGTACTTTCCTCTACGTCGGAACCGTTGCCGTCATCCCCGAGCTGCTGGAGACTGGCAAGAACAAGGCTGAGGAGTTGAAGAAGACGCTTGTTCAGTTCACTGCTGTTGCTGTGGGAGCGGGCATTATGCTCTACATCTCGTGGCATGATTAGATGAGAAGTTTTGATTTGTGGTTTGATAAAGTTGATGATGACTTTGTCGAGGGGTGAAGTAGAGATACCCGTGTCTGTTGATGCATCTGGGCGCTGTTAGTTGTTGAGATGTTTTGAATAAGAGCATGCGTGGCCCTGGCCCTAGCCCTGGCCCTGGCTGGGATGTGTGAGTTGACGGGGGTATACTCCCTCGATAAAGATTTGCTCGACGCAGGCGTACGGGTTGTTGTAGTGGTGCGACTCATGATGGGTTCGAGCAAGCGAGTGCGGTGCAAATAAGAGAAGCAGTACACACAACGAGTGTAGGAAGATATACAGACGAATAAAGTTTGAATTGTAGAACAAATCTATCACGCAATTCGTGTCCTGAGATTTGGATGTCCACGAGGTCACTGTGCAACCCTTTTGCGGTGTGATACCACTCGATTGTTCGATGAATAGTATTACGACAAACCCAGTGATGTTGTCTCTGCATTTTATGAACATGAACATGAACAAGTAGTGTTACGGGAATACAACGCCACGACAGTAGTAATAAATAGCACCGCGCGCTTACTATATAGCTGTCAGTACTTTTTAGAGTTCCTGGTGTAGGGTAACCAAAATGGCCATGGACAATGGCGTCAAGATCAAACCTAGAAATGATAGGCTGTTGCCAAGGGATGATGAGAAAACACAAGAGGACAGAATCTGGCGGTAGTCAACTACCAACTCAAAGAGATGAGTAGGAAAGACACCAGTCACGGCATTTGGTGACCCTACTGCCATCGGGTTGACATTCCCAATCGAGCAATAGATCCAACAACAAACTTAGAACGGCTCAGAGAACAGCCGGACACAGGCCGGTCCCGACGAATATGAGATAGAGTTTAGCGTAACACGCGGCGCGGCGTGCTCGAAATAAAGGGTCCATGGAAAATTGAATCAATTTGAATCATGGCAAGGGCTCGGTCGGTCATGATTAATAACAACTCTCCTGGACGATATCAGAAACCCCATCGAGAACCACAGAACCACAGAACCACAGAACCACGGGAGAAGCTGGTGAAAAGAGCCCACCAGAGACCGAAAGCCAATCAAAAGGTTTCAGGCCATCAGTCGGATCAGCGTGGTCCTCTAAAACAGAACACCCCTGGGGCCCTAATGCAGGACGGGTAGACGAGACTTGTGTGAGTGAGTGAGTGGGTGGATCGAGGTGTGTGAATGGCATGTATGTAAAGGGTTATGGGGTTTTGGGTTGTTTGGTTAAGTGATTGTGTAACTTTGCAAGTAGATGCCGTGCTTAGCATCACGCACCATGAGATGTAGTTTGATGAGTTGTGTTTCCCTGAGCTGAAAGGGTAGAGAGAAAGGAGCTGAAGAAGAGCACGACGAGATGTATGGGTGAGTCGGGGGGACCTTGGCGGAGGCATACATAGACCAGCTGGATGTTGACACAGAATTGGAAACCCTGTCTGTCCCAATTTAGAGTGGCATCGGGCTTCTCATTAGACTGGCTTCCGTAAAGTGCCTACCGAAGAGTCATCCAGTAGTTTGGAATCATCGAGGTCCTTTGTCCACGATGAGAGGCTGGCCTGCTTAGAGTAGCCGCTCTTAAGTATGGAGCCCAGATTATCCTCACTGGTCTGTGCATGTCTCTATTTGCAGGAGGAGCCTGAGAACTTATGGAACGTGGCCGCTATGAGTCCCAGAAGTTGGGAGAAATTGTTAGCAATGTTCAGACTAGGCACGGTATGCCGGACCGTGCTGGCCCAGGGGGGGAGAGGGCGGTAAGCTGGGGGT
>JABFEV010001241.1:0-13654 GCA_013618395.1 Fusarium domesticum | reverse complement strand
TATGTAGGTTGGTTTGCATCTCATCTACTATGTACTCGTAGATTGACATTGACATGGCAAACGAATCAAAGAGGCTGTGTTTCCTTGCTCTAGGATGTCTGTCTCAACTGCGTCTTTGTAGTTGCATTTTCCAAGAGATTTGATATTGCATAGACTTGCAGTCTGGTGTTTTAAGCATTAACAATGATTTTGGTAATGCCTTAACCACAGCTGGTAGTAGCAATTAGTAGTACTATCATCACTCTCATGTACTCTGAATCAAATGGTTTGAATCTCAACTCGATATTAGATTTATATCGGCCACCAATTGTAATAATAATAATAATAATAGTGATAGTGATAATAGTAATAAAAAAAAGAAACGCTCCCAGCCGTTTGTTTGAGTTTTAAACCCTCAAAATGCAATTGTAATGGCCTAGAAACCATCAATGCAGCCCGGCCCATCCAATCCCTTTTTCCTTTCCTTTGTCCTTTTGCCTCCTATCCGCTTCAAGTTCCCGCCTTGCGCCTTCAACGATGATCTTCTCCATCAGGTCCAGGCCAAAGTGGCCACTGGACAAGCCGTTTCAGTGAGCCAGCCACAAACCGAGCACCCGAAAATATTTTCATCCCTTGCATAACCAAGGTCGCCCATCAACAGACAAACAGTACTTGTAATAACCATCCGAAAGGGAAAGAAAAGAAAAAAAAAAAGCCATTTCATCCTCCACCTTTGTATAGCCGAGCCAACAATTCAGAACAAATGGCAAGCAAGGTGGTGCGCATATGACTGGTATCAAGATAGAAGAAAATGAAAATGAAACAAATGAAATCATGGCCAAACCGCCGTGGGGATGATGCCCCTGCTTGAGAATGTTCAGACAACCAACCCAAGGGGAACGCAAATAACTCCTCAGTACTGTTCTCTCTCCTCCTCTTCTTGATCCCCATAAAGATTCAACTCCGATCATGGTCCGTGTAATTTTCGATTTGCAATAACCGCTAAACACCGCTGAGATCAATCGTCTTTCTCTTTCTCGCCTCTATGGCGAGTTTCTGTTGCATTTTCCTTCAACATTGTGATGTGCTGTGAAATATCTGGATCAAAACCAGTATCCTCCTCTTCTTCGTATATGTACTGTCGTATCTTCATCAATCCTTGCCTGTCTTGAGTGCATGCGCTGCCCAGACGTCATCCCTGGAGTGTGCCCATCACGTACATCATTCCGTGGTTGTTGGAAAGTTGGACTTGCTGCTGGTGGTGGTGGTGGTGGTGGTGGTGATGGTCAAGATCAGTTTTGGTGGGCTCCCGAAGCTTAGAGGGATACGATGGTGGTGGTGATTGGAGACAGGCCGGACGGGGTGTCGTAGTCGGATGGGGATGGGGGCACAAAGTTTCGAATTAGCAGCAAACTTACACTTGGAACGGCCTGCATGGTTGCGAGGGACGGAGAGGCTCTCTGCTCAAGCGAGAGAGGGTGCAGCAGCTAGCATTCTAGAGGCGAGAGACGGTGGTGTTGGATAGGGATGAGGTGAGCATCGTCAAACCCAGGGCATGGACGACAGGGAAGGATGATGGTGAGATTGAAGATTGACCTCAGTTGGGGTTGCGAATGGGTGAAGAAGTGGATGAAACGAAGAAGTGACTGACTGATGCGCCGTAAACAGTGCAAGCGACAGGCAGAGAGACAGGTCAAGATTGATCCGTTAAAGGTATGAAACCGGACTTGAAGTCTCCAAGGGAAAGCTTGTGGCTCTCTGATCGCAACAAACAGTTAAACACAACCGCATCCACAGCAGCACAAGACAAAATACCCCCAGGCGAAGAAGAAAAAGAGGCTCGGCTTCGGCGATGCTCGGTCGGTGCTTTTTCCTCGACACCTTGTCTCTCGTCCTTTTTCTTCTTTTCGTACCTTGCCCTTCACAATGGGGAAGAGAAACGAGTAAAGGGCAAAAGAAGACTGGAGAGGGGGGAGAAGGAAAAGAAAAAGAAGACGAGAAACGAAGACGGAACAGAATTGGGGTGGAAAGATTGCTTTGCAGAACGTGCACTTCGGCCGGAGATGGGATGGGAAATTTGGTGACAGCCCGTAAATAACTGTTGCTTGCTGTACCTTGGGTCGTCGTAAGTCTGAAGCTAACGTTAGAAGAGAGACGGGAGGGATGAGAGATGGATGGAGTTCCAAGCTTTCGAAGTGGAGGCCAGAGTGAGGGAGCGAGACCGAAGAGCTAGAAGCTGGCAACTGACTGGCAACTGGCAGAACAGTTTTGGCGGCAAACGGTGGGGGAAGGGGACCCGGACGGCGCCAGTGTTGGAGGATACGTTGAAATCTTGATTCTTGTTCGTTCCGAAAGCCCGTAGTGAATTGGGAGGGAACACTGAGTTCGAGAATGCTCTTGAAGAATGACAAATGGTCTACCAATAGGTAAGTAATCAAGGATAAACAAGAATAGTAAAAAACTAAAAAGGCCCCTTCTCCCTAACTAAGCTCAGCTCACTTTTGTCGTGACAGGCAGGAATGGAGAGAGAGAGAAACGGAAGAGAAGAAAACACGAGAATGTGACTTTTTCACCCCCTAACAACACTAGGTACCAAATATAGGTACTCCGTACATTTGTTGACTCTTGTAGGTAGGTGCCAAAAAAATGGGCAGGCTCGGTTTCTCTTCTGTTAAATTCGTTCTTAACCGTCTAGGCCCCTGGCTGGGTCATCTTTTTACTTTTTTCGGTGCTTAATCCCCAGTCAATAACTTCAAGCCCAAGGGATAATTAGAACAAACAATTCACTGAACAGGAGGAAAGAAGTGCGTAAATCCCAGTCATGCAGTAAACAACAACAAGCGGCAGTCCCAGCGTCAGGAGAGAAAAAAACAAGTCCACTATAATAACAGGAAATCAAGGATCAACATAAACATCATGGCCGTAAACCGTAGGCCAGCTGCAACTAAAATTAGGAGAGAGAGAAGTAAAAAAACCAAATAATGAATAAAACATCCATCCATCCATCCATCATAAACTCCAGCACACAATATACCCAGTAAAGCATCCACCTAGAGGCCAGGAACCGCGTCCAACAGCTTCCCAAACAAGGACCCAGAAACGTCACTGCAGCGCGCCGCCATGCAACTGTAACTGCAACTGCACTGGAGATTACAGAAGCGAAGATTACAAAAGAAAGACAAAGGTGAGATTTATTTACCAGGTACAAGATGGATCGACCATGCAGGGATGCAGCGGGAAATAAGAAGGGAGTAGTCTCCCAGTTAGGGCCCTCCCTAGCAGAGGACGGCCCTAGAACCAAGGATGACCACCTCCCGATGTCTACATCTGGCAAGGAGAAAGCCACTCAACGTCTAGCGCCGCGATGGGTGCCCTGTACAAGTTGCTTCCAGGTCTTCCCGTCCAGTACAGGACTCTGACCAAGACATCCTAGACGGGGATGGTATGCAGTTCAGCCAAGTTGTACAGCGATTAGCAGGTACCGCACTGTGCATCTCGGAGGGGGAGGCGCTCATTCAGTGGACGTTGGTGCATGCTTGACAATCTGACCTTCCACTAACTTCACTAATTGGAAGGCCTCGGTTCAGACCTCCCAGTGAAGGTGCACCCTAGTTGGACAAGAAGCCAAGGCTGAGGAGATTTGGACATGCACTGCCACCGATAACCTTCCCCCATTCCGTCAAAGTACAGTAGTGAGATTTGAACAAGCGCTGCTTCTGGCCTGATGAAACAACTGGGTTCTGGGTTAAGTGGAGGCCTAGCGATAGCATCTTAAAAGGACGATCGCTCAAGGGTTCAGAAGGAGATGGGTTGACCGTCGTTCTTGTCCTATCCGTCTGAGACCCATGCTTTCCTCTCTCGGAATACCCTCTACCGGATCCGATCCCCTTGCACGCATCTCCAATTATCCCTACAGGTTTCAATCCACTCAGGACTACCTACAGTATCAAATACTGCGTGGAGCAAATCCCCTATGGAGGAAGGCAAATAAAAGAAAGGCTCTCTCTTTGCTTGACCATTCATCCGTGGTCTGTTCCCAGACAAACATGTTAGGGCCCTTACGGCTCTCTTTCGGTACTCTTGCTTTGAATATCAACATCCCTAATCATGAGGAACCCCCAAGCGGACACTTCGCCGGGGATGATATGCTTGGCTTGTCCGGGGGCTTCCCTGGAATTGAAGGTTCAATTATGGGCCTGATGACGAAAGGGCTGAACAAGACTCCATGTGGTTTGAATTTAGCCAATGATATGACGATTTACGTTGACCAGCCAGACTTTCATTTCTTCACATTCACTAAAGATTGAGATCCTCCCCGAGACTTATGTTTACTTGCCTATCCCCTACGTCGTCTCTGTGTTTCCATTTGGCCTCGGACCCGGATGTGATGACGACGGGGAGTCACAACGGGATAAAGTCTTCCAACTCCTTCCGGGGGGCCGAGCAGCGTATCACTACCGCTATGCTACCCTGCTTATCCGCAGACAAGTTTGCGAAACGGGGAGAAAAACACGGTGCACACAAGAGATGAGACTGGGTTTTCGTTGCTTAACCCTTACCATAGAGTTGTCTCCCCGGTTTGCCTTTTGGGACAACAACAGCAACGCTGGGGGACCCCGGTTCCCGTGCCGCTTCTGTGTCACCAACAAAAGATGTGCTACCGATGTTGTTCTACCATGTCATAACTCTTGGGTTCGCTGCCTGCTTTGGCCTGGTGCAGCAACGACATGCGTTATCATGATTCATATGCACAAGTCACCTATCTCATCCTTGAGGGACGTGATGCAGAAGAAAAAGGGACCTCCCGCAGATAGCCTTGAGAGCGAAATCGTCAAATTGCAATATACAAAAGGTCCTCCGGTCCCGTCTCACAGCAGGACCTTTTTATTTCTCGGGCAGCTTTTCAATCCGCGGCCGTTGATGTTTAGCAGCGACGGGTGGGATTGTGAGAAACATGGTTCGTGCATAAGCCGTGTGTAAGCCGGGTGCTTCTCCTTGAGGTAGCAATTCGCGAGCGCGGCCAAGGTCAGCAGGGAAGTAAACTTATCTTGTTGGATTGGTCTTTGTGCTACTAAACATGGCATTTTCATATGCTGTGTAGCCGAGAGAATAAATAAATAAAAAAAAGGGGGAAGAGACTGTTGAACTTGTACAACTAGCATCTGACATTTGGATTACACAGCCGATGAAATTACTGTCTGATCAGACAGTATCATGTCGTTTTAGAGATAGTCAACGCTCTATAATATCGGTCCCTTTCTGTGCTACTATTCTTCTAATTAACATCAGTGTACAGTACCTGACCTAGGCCCTGTCATGGCCACATTGACACAGAGTCACAGCAGAAACAGCATCTTGTGTCAAACTTTGATCAGATTGTCTTGCTTCCCATGTCCAAGTAACTCCACACTATGCTTTCCTTGGCTCGCGGAATGCATGATGGCTAGCTGCCTTGTCCATCATGGTTGCCCTCTTTTCTCTCTATCCCGCTCTCTATCCGCCCATCCATGTCGAAAGGGGAGCGGGGAGCCGGTCCAGAAAAAAAAATTGTGAATAAACGATGCTATGAGAATTCCAGGAAAATGTTGTTTTTTTCTTATTACCTGTCTTGAACCATTAAAGATCATTCGTTAACAATTAGCAGCGGGAACCTTGAATTCCAACCGTTTCTTCCACGCTTGCAGGGACCTCATTCAGCTAGTGGATGGTGCAAGAGGGGAGATGTTTTGTTGGAATAAACACTTGCTTGGCCCCGCACTTCATCATGGTCGGGATTGCATCATGTTCCAATCATTGAGCCTACCAAGCGCGAGAAGCTAGTGCGGAATAGCCAGGATTGAGTAAAGAAATGCTGCCAGTTGTAGATACAACTATCAGCAGTTCTGGGGTACGCGGCCCGAGGCAGGATGGGGGCTATGGGTACGACCAGAGTTATGGCCTGTCGCATGCCGTCTCCAAGTCTGTTGTTTTACTACTCCGTAATGTTTTTGTGGCTGAGTCTCTTGTCGAGATTTATGAGGCTTTCGTGAATAAAATATTAAAAAAAAAAAAGCCATTTGCCCGCGTTTCTAAACCAACATGGTCTCATCTAAATGATCATCACTCATCAACCACTAATCTCTCGTTTTTGTCAAAAAGGCTACCGTAAGCCTGAGCTCGATTTGAGGAATAGTTTATGTCTCCTACGTTGCCCGTAACGCGCACGTGCTTTTCTTGTGACGCCCTTGCATGTCCCGGTCCCAGGCCCTCGGCCTCGCCATGACAGGAGGCTGACATGGAGAGTATTTAAGACAATTCGGGTCTTGTTTTCTGCAACCCTATAATTTAACACAGATTAGGTTCCAAACCGGTGAAAACAAAAACATGATACTAGTTGTATAATGGTAAACGTAAACATAGTTGTAAAAAAACAACACCAGATAATACTACAGTCGAAGGGCCCCCAGATTCATGACTTATGTTTACTTTTCTTACATACTACAACTACGATGTACATACCCCATGACATGTAGAGACATGCCTCTATTCTACCTCTTCCCGTCACTCACGCATTTCCTCTTCCGCAATGCATACAAGAGTCATGGGCGAGGATGGGTGTATCGGACCGTTTTTCGGCCGTCGATTCCAAGGTCCAAACAAGGCGCTTGCGCATGCCAGTGGGCACGCTCAGTGATGGACTCTCTCAAGGCGGGCACCATTCATATGGCTCTCCAGGTTGTTGACTTTTCACTTCAACATAAAAAGGGCAGATCTCGTTCGTATTTACGGCCAAGCACAGGGGTGGGAGGCAAAGGCAAAGGTTAAAAAGAAGAAGAAATACCAACCTTGCCTTCTCAAGTCCCCTCCTCCGATGGAGATGCCGGCTCCCTAATCTCACATGTTCCGCCGGGCTCGATAAGGCTGGTCCCATCCTCCGCATGTGTTGCCAAGAATGGCGTAGTTCCGATGTGGTGCTTTGTTTACGCTAGGATTTTACCACATTACCTGGCTCTTACACACCTTCTTCTCGGCGCCTGATGCGTTGTTGCGGTATGCATGCTCTCATCAACAGGTTTTTCCAGAGGCCATTGCGCTCCGGCACTTGTTGCAGCCGAGCATTGATTAGGCAGCTAAGCTCGAACCGTATGTACCTAAAGCAAGATATGGTCATGGAGGGGGTTAATAATAACTTGGCAAGAGAAAGCGGAGGCAGCTCCTTAGCTAGTACAACTATGTACAATGTTTGTGGTTGTATGTCTCTCGTGTGTTCTAGTTCCTGTCATCTCTTCTCTCACAAGGCATGAAACGCCAGGTTATTCCTTAATTCTCGCAGTAGGTAGTCCACCAGCTGGTTGGTTGGTTTCCATATATTCCCAATAAAGAGGAAGAGACAAACAAAGGTAAAAATTGCAGCCTACAGATATGTAAGCAGTCATTTTCCATAAGAACTAGCCGAGTCGGTGTTGTGTTGTGTCGGAGAGAAACGAGAGGTTCTTGTCATCGTTCATCAATTTCTCCATGCCTCAGTGAATGAATGATACATTCTCCTTTTTCCCAGCCGGTCCTTTCCCTAACGGCGACTAGTGGGACATGCCTAATAACCAATCAACATCGCAAAGTACTCAATCATGGAAAGCTGACGCAACATGAAGGAGCTGCACGTCCTCGTTTGGGGGCAAAACTCAAAAGCCATGGGATGCTTGAGGCCATTCCGTGGAGCTGGGTTTTGAGGACCACGCTCTTCAATAAAAGCCCGTCCTCTCTGGCTGTCTCTTTTTTGTCAACAACCACCAATAAAAGTCTCAATATATGTTACGTCGGTAGCAAGGGTAGGTTGGTTGGCAACGCCTTCAGCCAGCCACACAAACAACCAGAAAATTTGATGTTCACCTACCGTGGGAGACGAGGAATGTGTATATCTATCCCTTTATAAATCTCCGACTCGATGACGATCGACAAGGAATACCATTTCTCAAAGTTTGCTTCCATAGTCACTGGTTTTGTTTCTTTTTTTATTGTTTTTAATCTCATTTGGCTGATATTATTCTTTGGCTCCTTGCTGACTTTGTTCTATGAGCCTGTCTCGAGAATGAGTGCAAGAGATAACTTGCATCATTCACTGCCCTACTCCGTACACCAGCTATTCTCGGGCCTGGACCATGCATGGCACAATTCTAAAGGCCTGGTCTATGAATTACAATAAGCCAAAACAGACCCTGTGTACCTGAGCCAGCCATTGACAACAATAGTTATATCTCAGGCAAGAGCTGAGGTTGACGATAGTTTAGTAGTCTAGATGAAATCGTAACGCAGATTCAGACCATACAGAGCTTTTATCTTTGGGCATGACATGTTTCCAACTCTTGGCCCATTGGGATAGTCGAGGCTATTGTGCCGCCAAGTGGAGGCGACATTCTTAACCCACAAAAAAACGCGATAAGTTGCTCATTTGGCTTGTGCTGGGTGAGCAGCCCGTTCTTTCGAAGCTTGTGTAGGTAATGATGCGTGGTGGTGAGTGACGAATTCCAACGAGAACGCCGTTTCTGTAGACCGTGTCATTTTTCTTTTTTAGCTGCACGTTCCCTAATGTGAGACATGGATCGATCCCATATAGAATGAGCCGGGGTCCCTTGGATATCATGGTGGATTATCAGTGGGGTACGAAAGAAAGCAACTTATTTGGTTGTCTCGGTTTTTTCGAGGTTTGTCGTCGATCGATCATATCTTGTAGGTGGTAAAGTACGTAGTGACTTTGTGTTGTTGAATCTTGACGTGATCACGTACAACACATCAAAACTACCTAGGTAAATGGACACGGATATGTATGTATGTAATGCTTACACAATCTAATTGCTGCGTAGCCTGATTTCTGTCGTGCAGAACAAGACCTTGCACCGATCTCGCGTAATGCACATGGATAATCGAGGCGGATCATCATCAATGCATTGTTGTGCAGAGTTATCGGAGCCGATGCGAGATCTCTAGAGCACACAACACACGTACGTGTACAGCATATCAAGTATTACTATAGTATTACTACTGTACGGTAGTAGTATGATGATTTGACAAATGCAAGTGCAACGATATCCCCGTCAATTGGCTTTTGTGTGCTAAGACAAAAAAGCCCCATATGGGAGGCAAATTGGTCGGGAAATTGGTGAAGAATGGACAGGTCTTTTGTTGACATGAAAACTCCAGGGGAAAAAATAGACCGAGATGGAGGATGCGCGTTCTCGCGTCAAGATCGCGCTAATGTTTGTATTTAGAGTTTGCGGCTTCTGATTGGCACTCTGATTCCATGTCCAGCTGAAACATAGGAGAGCTACTGAAAACGGCGCAGTCCCCTCCCGAAACTTCGTGGCAACTCTCCATTGATGAGTTGGCATAGTCCGATGATCAATGGTCGACAAGGCTCTTGATAAGCGACAAGCACCTCCTGCATGCTTACCGGGATTGGCCTGAGTCTTGAGAGGGTTGGAAGGTCTGGAAGGTGACGAGGAGAGGGCTACGGGTGGTGGGAGGTTTACAACTATGGCTCTCGTCAAGCAAGTTCCTCGTCTGTTTGCCGCTGTACTGTGGTGTTGATACGTTACCGGGTCCTAAGGAATCAGGTGATGAATGCATGAGTTATTCGTTTCGGCTGGCAACCAAACAAAGCATACCACTGGAATACAGAGGGAAAGCATCAATCCAAATTTAATGAGAGAATGGGCCTCACCGCCAGTTGCCTGGCTCTACCTGATACTGATCACACCTTGGATCACAAATGTCTGGCCATGGCTATACCTCTGCGAGCCAGTGATGCCTAGCAAACATCATGTGAGGCTGTCATGATGGACTCAGCTACTGCAGGAGGAAATTGTCCACAGTGGAGCTCATGTAGGATGTGTCGACGGCGTTTGTCCAGCAATCATGAAGCAAGTTTGATTTAGACATGATAGGGTAAGTAGGGAGATTATCATGCACTGATTTACCCACAAGTACCAATTGTTCCGGACATGACAGCAGAGTGAGCATGACACAGCGGAAAGGAGATTTAAAAACGAAACCAGATGGTATGTTAATGACTAAAGTCGGCATTTGATGGGTTGCCCCTGAAGAGGTGCATCAAATTGAGGTTGTAAATAATATCGTACCCGTTTACCCTACACGTAACCCGGCGTCGGAGTTCGGCGGTTACAAACACCGATCCTCTTGCATTGTAACTGGTCTTGTAGCGGGCCGGAAACCCCATAAATTTCAACGACAACCTTAGCGGGGAACGTCACCACCAGCAAATCCAGCCAAAAGTGAGTTTCACAGTCTTTGTCTGGACCCTCGCCTGACTTAATATCCCGTCGAGCAACAGTCTAGCCAGAAATAAGGTGTTAAGTTCAAGTCCCTACCCCCCCAAGTCTCTTCTGTAGCCGCGCCTCTTGACTACCCTCCAACCTTGCGCCACTCAAGATGGAGGCTGATATCAGAGCTGTCATTCCCAACATTGACCCCGTTGTTTCCGAGTACTCGGTTGGTTACCTCACTCATGCATCGACCACTTGGACGGACGAGGAGGAGTCCCCTGACGTCTCTCCTCTCAGCGAGGCTGCAGCCACCATCACCGAGTTGCTCCTCTCTGCATCAGGCGAGGTAAACACTCAATTGGAAGACAAGATCAAGCAACTGGTCGAGAAATGGGTGGAAAAGTACACCCAGGCAAACGGAGGCCTGAACAGAGGTCCCTCGGCTGTCAAAAGATTGGACCAGACCATCCAGGTCAGTCAGCAGCGCAACATGTCGTCTACTCTGGCCGTGGCCACTGGTGGTGTCGATCTGGAGTCTGCCAACGCCCGAAAGGTCGAGTCCAAGGTCGACCGCAAGAAGCTGGAGAAGGCCGAGCGCAAGATCGCAGCCAAGCAGCAGAAGAAAACCTTCAAGACTGTCGAGTACGAGGCCTCCAGGCTTCTCGAGATGCCCGACTCTACCGAGTCATACGAAGAGTTCTACATGGCCGTCAACCCTCTCCAGCTAGGATCCAGCTCCTCCAACAAGTCCAAGGACATCAAGCTGGACAACATCGATGTGTCTATCGGTGGACTGCGTATTCTTACAGACACCACTCTCACCCTTGCCTATGGTCGTCGATATGGTCTGGTTGGTAACAACGGTATCGGTAAATCTACGCTGCTGCGTGCTCTGTCGAGGCGTGAAGTCGCTATCCCTACACATATCTCCATTCTTCATGTCGAACAAGAGGTAAGAAAACGCGATCGACATAGAAAGATTATAGACTGATTCATCTAGATTACTGGAGACGATACAAGTGCCATTCAGGCTGTGCTCGATGCCGATGTCTGGCGCAAGGTTCTTCTCAAAGAACAAGACGTAAGTTTCATCCCATCACTGCTTAGCATCGTTCTCTAACAGCAATAGCAAATCTCGACACGTCTTGGGGAGCTCGAACGCCAGCGAGAGTCCTTGGCCGACACCTCAGCTGATGCTGCCAGGCTCGACCGTGACAAGGAAGCGCTTGACGGCAAGCTTGGCGATATCCAGGGCAAACTGGCAGAGATGGAATCAGACAAGGCCGAGCCCAGAGCTGCCAGTATCCTGGCTGGTCTCGGTTTCTCTGCCGAACGACAGCAACATGCCACCAAGACGTTCTCAGGTGGTTGGCGAATGCGTCTGGCTCTTGCGCGAGCCCTATTCTGTGAGCCTGACCTTCTACTTCTGGACGAACCGTCAAACATGTTGGATGTCCCCTCTATTACTTTCCTTTCGGAATATCTGCAAGGCTACCCCAGTACCCTGCTCGTCGTTTCTCACGACAGAGCGTTTCTCAACGAGGTTGCAACCGATATTGTTCACCAGCACTCCCAGCGTCTCGACTACTACCGTGGTGCCAACTTCGACTCATTCTACGCCACGCGAGAAGAGCGAAAGAAGGTTGCCAAGCGAGAGTACGACGCCCAGATGGCTCAGCGTGCCCATCTCCAGGCTTTTATCGACAAGTTCCGATACAACGCCGCCAAATCTTCGGAAGCCCAGTCGCGCATCAAGAAGCTCGAGAAGATGCCTGTCTTGGAGGCACCAGAGGCCGAGTACAGTGTCAAGTTTACATTCCCCGAGGTGGAGAAGCTGTCTCCTCCCATTATTCAGATGTCTGGCGTTACTTTTGGTTATAACAAGGATAACATCCTTCTACGGGATGTTGATCTGGACGTTCAGCTCGACTCTCGCATCGGTATCGTTGGTCCCAACGGTGCTGGTAAGACTACTATTCTCAAGCTGCTGATCCAAAAGCTGGATCCTACCTCGGGTTTGATCTCGCAGCATCCCCGTCTGCGTATTGGTTTCTTCGCCCAGCATCACGTCGACGCTCTCGACCTCACCACCAGCGCCGTCAGCTTCATGGCGAAGAACTACCCTGGCCGCACAGACGAGGAATACCGTCGTCGCCTGGGTGCTTTTGGTATCACCGGTACTACTGGTCTGCAAAAGATGGGCTTGCTATCCGGAGGTCAAAAGTCCCGTGTGGCTTTCGCATGCCTTGCTCTGACGAACCCTCATATTCTTGTGCTCGACGAACCTTCCAACCATCTTGATATCGAGGCGATGGATGCGCTCGCCGAGGCGCTCAGGGAGTTCCAGGGTGGTGTGCTGATGGTTTCTCACGACGTGACCATGTTGCAGACGGTGTGTACATCGCTCTGGGTGTGTGATGGTGGTACGGTTGAGAAGTTTCCTGGCGATGTGCAGTCATACAAGAAAAGGATTACTGCTCAGGCGAATGCTGCGGGTGTTGTCAAGGCTCACTAAAATGGTCAAGAGCAAGATGTTGGGTTACGTAGTAAAAGACAAGTTGTTGTTGATTGATATATGATGTATCTCGCCATTTGCTAGTGAAACACGTTGACGTGACAGGCTCTTTCTTGATATTCATAATGGCGCAAGTAAAGTAGACTTCCTGTAATGATGAGAAAAAAGGGTTGTTTATACTTTTCGGCCACGACCACATGCAAATATGTGTTACAAGATAGCAAGGCTGGCTAAAAAGTAGGAACTCTTCTGACGAGCAAAAGGATAAACGAGCGACCCCGCCAGGATTCGAACCTATTTTGAATTATTAGTGGGATGCGGATGAGTGATGGTGATGGAGTCGAACTAACCTGGAATCTTCAGAGAATGCGATTACGGTGGACCGAAATCTGACACCTTAACCATTGGGCCACGAGGCCGTTTTTTGTTGTGTAATCGCAATTGAATTTTTGATTATATTTTGAATCCATCGTGGTAGATGCGGTGATGGTGGAGTGGAGTGCAAGATGAGGGTTTGATATCCGGCCCCATAGGACTGGCCTGGCTCACGGTAAGCAGGCGACTTTGATATGTTGTTGGACAAGGTCATTATGTGAAGTTGAATTGCTATATTGTCTACCTTTCAGTCAGTCAGTCAGTTTTATTAATTATCGTTTTCAGTCACGATATAATTACTGCCGTGCACGATGCATGATGGTTCGTCCCTGTTTAAAACACAAAACTGTATGTCACACTGTGTGTACATTTAACACTTCATCGACCATTGAACGGGTTTTATCCAAGTTTAATATTGTAGAACGTATCGTCAACGTTTAATTTCGATCTTCCGTGGCTCATATATCAAGTCCCTGAACAACCAGGTTGTTTATTACTTTGTCGAAAGTAAACAGTGGAGGCATAC